>OMNN01011680.1:2065-25299 GCA_900302755.1 Chromis chromis
TGGTGAGACAAATTGATATTTAGACATTTAGAGCATCTGCATGTTTTATTAATTCATGTTTTATTAATTAATAGAGATATTTGACATTAGTGTATCGCAAGAGTAAGTCATATGATATACTGTCATATACATATCTGCAGAAAGCCAATATTAATATCTATGACACTGCATTATTCATCTGGCACCAGTAGTAATAGTAGTAGATTTCATTAAATGCCCATGTAATAAATTTCGTATAGCAGTATAATAACTCATTATTGTTACTATTGATGTAGATGACGTTTTGGTTGTAACAAAGCATCTACATGAACTTGAGTTGTTCTATTAAATCAATTTCATTGCGCTTTAAAATCAAAACTTGTTGTGTTTCAGTCACGACAGTTAGAGGGGTACTACAAGACACAATGATTTTTAATTCAAGATAGGAAAGCTGTGCTGTGCAGACATCCTCAGTCTATGCCTATGTCTGCTCCAGCAGCAGTTTGGCTTGGAGGTAAAGGATCAGGTCGATAACTGGAGGTAGGTTGCTGGTACAAATGTTTGCTGGTATTACATCATTTGTGCTTACAATCCAAGCTGAACTTCCCTTGAGTGAGGTATTGAATCTTAAGATGCTCCCAGGGTGTTTCACTGTGGGAGACCTTCTGCTCCGAAATGTCTAAAGAGATCGGTATGTGTAGTGAGTGGGCTAATATTTCATTGCTCAGGAAGATATGAGGGAAAAAAAGGATATGCAAATATCTTGTGATTTCAATCCGTTCCCTACTGTTGATGAGGCTATAAATACTATCACGTACTTTTCCAACCGTGGGGTGTGTTGCTGCCTTTAAAGCACCCCTCTGGCAGAGAATAGATGTAGCTTGCCACTCACTCTGTCACATGGCTGCCATTTCCTCCTCAGGGTCTCCTCTCTTGAGAGCTGGCCTGTCAGCCGGAGACGATGTGGGTTAGAGGTATCAGATTTGACTTGGATATGGAGGAGACAGAGAAGGAGAGAGGTAGGAGAGGGCCACTCTGAGGTTATCTGCTGAAATGAGGATGATTACTCTGCTGTGGCATGCACACCAAAATTCTTTGCGCCACAGCATGAATTTTTTCCCTTTTCTTTCTTTCTTTTTTTTTAAGGTACTCTCAGGGGAGTTATTATCTTTGGGCACCTCTTGAATGAACTGTTTTTGTTAATGGAAGTGAGTTGGCCTTTATAGTCAGCAGAGCACACTATGGAAGTCTTTACCTATTTAACCTTTGCCAGCTCTGTGCCCAAGTGATGAACCGTGAAGCTGGAAGGGAGTGCCTCTCCGAAGCATTATCGTTATTGTCCTTGCACCATGTATTGACTCTGCCTGAGATGGGGAGAGCACTTTTGCACAACTTGAGGCTTCTTCGACTAAACCGCGTAGACCGAACACACACACACTCACACAAATTCACACACGGTCTCCATCCAACACCATAAACAATCATGACTCTGGCAGTCTATTTAGCTGATGGATATGGTATTGACTTTATGGGCTCTTGCTCTAGCTGCAACGGGCTGACATGGTTGGTTTCCTGCGTTTGGAGGGAGTTAGCTGAGGTGGATGGATTGACTTGCGTATCGATAACTCTCTCTTCGTGTCTGTGGGTGGATGTTTTATAGCTGCGGGAGGACAGGAGGCGGAGGTTAGAGAGGAGAGAACCTAGCATGGAAATCTAGCTTGTATCAGCTGGAGAAGTTTAATTTCTCAGTGGAGGATGATGAGCAGACTTCAGCACTTTGGAGTTGGAATATGAACTAGAAACAAATCACTCGCCTCATTGGCTTGTTTTGCACATCTGACTTTTTACAGAATTTCTGGATGTTTACATGGAAATGAGATTAGGCAAAATGAAAATTTAACAGTTCCCTCTGGCAATTTGTGAGTTATGCATGCTACTCTGTGCACTTTCAGGCATTGCCTTGTGTTACTCTGTCGCCAGTTTTAAAATGGTGTGTTTATGGTAACTATTTAAAACTTTAATGGCTAAAGATTGCTTTCAGAGTTCAGCTTGTGTAACTGTTTCAAAGCTGCCACAACCTGGCCGGATGACATTATGTCGACAACACGCATTTGGTCATGTAAACATAAAGTTGTGTTGTTTTTTAACTGATCCCTCTCAAGAACTGACCCACTTTTATACTTTTTGGACTCAACTTGTGTCTCAAAAGACAATTCATTTTTCACTCAGTTTTGCTTCTGTTGTTGTTTTCTGTCCGGCTTTGCTAAAAACTTCACTAGTTGACACTTTGTTAAAACGCTCAGGTGCTGGCTAAGGCCTCTGCTCTAATATCGGGCACTTACTATGCATTTGTCTGAATTCCGTTGTGTCTCCTTTGTAAAGGTTATTGATGGAGACAGTGTAAGTGGCTGCAGTCTGCAAGTGGAATGGCCATAGCTTTTGTTTTCTCATCTCACACAAAGCTCTTATTGGATCAATTAGAGCCCCTTATATAAAGGTGCTCAGTAACTCATGATTTAGCCAGCCTTCATTAGCTTATTGGGGTTGTAAATAGGCTTAGCCTGTGACTGTGTGTGTGTGTTTGCTGGGATTAAGTGGGGCATTTTTTTTTTTATCTTTCCTGCAACTTATCTTATTGACATTTTGAGTTTGGGCAATTGACTCACACTTAAAGTTGAGATAAGTCGGAAATATTTCCTTCTAGGCACAGTGACGGAAATGTGGAAATATGTTGATTTGGTATATGTGGCATTTTGGCAACTTGACTGTTCAGCTGAATGTAAAGTGACAGGAAACCATACACACATAAAACAGATATACTATCCACCAATCAGCCACTACAGGTGAAGTGAGTAACATTGATTGTTTCAGTACAATGGCATGTGTCAAGGAGTGGGTTATATTAGGCAGCGAGTGAACAGGCAGTTTTTGAAGTTGATCTGTTGGAAGTAGGAAAAATGGGTGAGCGAGAGGATCTGAGCGACTTTGACAGGGGCCAAATTGTGATGACGAGACAACTGGGTCAGAACATCTCCGAAACAACAGACCTCGTGGGGGGGTTCACAGCATGCAGCGGTTAATTCTTACCAAAAGTGGTCCAAGGAAGAACAACTGGTGAAGTGGCACGGGTACCCAAGGCTTACTTATGCATGTAATGCTTTAACCAGCAAGAGTTATTTTGGAAGCTTAAGGGGGGACCCATGCAATGTTAGGCAGGTAGTTTTAACTTTGTTGCTGAGCAGTGTATATATTACCGGTGTTCAGTAAACATGAAGTTACAGTATGAATTTTTGTGCGGATGCGACTGCATTTTGTGTCTTGGGAGAGTCACCTGCCTGCATCTCATGCAGGCTCAGATGTGCACAGCACACCTCTAACCAGAGACATACATGAAAGAACCTGAGACACACTCGTATACAACACACTGCACATGCTCACACACAAAAGAAATAGAGTGTGAAGCAACATCCTCTGTGCCTTCGCATACAGAACAGTTTTCTGTTGGGTTGCTCTGTTTTTCCGCATGAAAAATATTGTGGCAGAGTTTAGAAGGCTACACCTGATATTTAATGCATATTTAATTGACATTCAAGTCGGTATCAGCATCGAATTGGACTGTTGTTTGTGCCATTTATTGATTTAACTTGTCATGACTGTCAGGTTTCAATTAAAAAATTACTTTAAACTTCTTTTAAACCAGCTGGTTAAACTCAGCACAGTAATCACCTACACTCTAAAAAGTTATTCAATGGACCTTTTACCATCACTTAATTAAATATATGGTTGCAAGATATAAACTCTAATTTAGTGATATAGACAAACCTTTTAAATTGCAAACATTATATTGATGGGTTTGGTTGACAGAATACTGTTAGTAATTGCATTAACTTAATATTGTGTGTAGTTTAAACTCAAATTTCTGCTTTAGTTATTAGTTTCAATCTGAGGTAACTTCATGAAATTGGCTTAATAGCTTTTTCTTCACCTTAATTGCGGGATTTGAAATCTCCTACCCTATCTACACATGCCTTGACAATTTCAGACTGTTAACATTGGTAATTAAAATACCTTTCATTGTAGAGGAAAACCTAATTCCCCTAACTTAATGGAGTTTGTTGGTTGAATCAGAATCAACTTTATTGGCCAAGTTTGTACATGCAGGAATTTGACTCCGGTGAATATTTGCTCTCTATGTACAAAAAAACCAAACTAAGTACTAAAAATAATGTAAAAGAACAATAAAACATAATTTGGACATAATTTCCTTGAAGTTGTCAAAATTCAAAAATATTGATGCACATTTTTTGTTGTTGTTGAGTCCAAACATGAGTCTCATTTTCAAAGTAGGAAATTCTTCATGCAAATGTATGACATTATTTATATCTGCAGTGTCTTAGTCTGCAGAGATTTAGTTTTATTTGCTTCGATGTGGTGAAATGCATTCTGAGCAGCAGTGTGCTAACCAGTTTTCGCTCAGTTGAGATGCAGTAAAGTAGGTAAGTAGGCTAATGAGATGATCATGCATGATCAGATAAACACACATTTCCTGCCTTTTATTGTTTTACCTTGTAAATATTTAGAAACTACAGTCATTGTTGCAAAAATGCCTGAGGTTATTCTGTGCATGGGGATCAAATAAATAAACTGAGTGTCTTATTAGTTGTGAAAACAGCAGGCATCCGTTTTTTTTCACTTTATCTGAAAACTAGTTGCTTCATCCGTGTTTCTCCACTTTTTAAAAACTCATTATCAGGTTGTCCTTGAAAACATACAGCTGCTTGGTGCTTTTGTTGCTTGTGAACTAACAGTTAGCAATTATGTATAGTACTCAGTTTGGACTATACATAAAATAGTGGAATTTATTGAAACCTGTTGTCTAATGAAGGACCTTAATCAGCTTAGATACTTTGATAAGGTTTTCCCCTTTACATCAGTACTATAGCTGTCACATTTTGGAGACGTGTTTATCACATTTTCCCACGATAAAAGAGTTAGCTGGAACATTCCAGATCATAGGTGACAGGCCTATTATCATCCCCAGCCCTCCCGTCTCCTGCTGTGTATAAATCCCATGTATTGTCGGAGACGTATTTGGACAGCCTTCTTGAGTCTAGTTTATGCATCAGTAAGAAAACCACACATGCTGCCCGGCCCCTTGTGTCAATCACATCTGCACTCGCTGACTGGCTTTCATCTGAATCTTTTATAGTGCAGCCGACATCAAAGATTCACCAAAATGATAAGTGCTGCTGTGGCCATTACAGCCCATGAGATGATAAAACATTTGTGACAGGCATGAAGCATTCTACACAAGACCCTTTACCTGACACAAAGTCTCTGTCAATGAAATTCACTTGCGTGTGTCAATATGTCAGCAGTTCAGTCAAGGTAAACTGAGGCCAGGGGGCACGAGGCATGAGTCAGTGCAACACCGTGACGAGAGGAGATGCTGATTCCAGTTGGATCAGTGCAAATAATCCATTATTGTCTGTACAGTAAGGGCTCAGTTTCTGTATGTTTTGAGATGGGGTTTAAAGGCTGGCGTGTTGGTGCGCACGCTGCGTATTAGTAGGCCAAATGAGATTAAGCCAATTCAAAAAGAGCTCGTTTATTGTGTATAAACTCCCACCCAACCACCCCCGCTCCCCATAGCAAGAGAGGCTTTTCATATCCATTTCGAGGAAAAAAAAAAGTGGGTTGAGAATTAACACACTTTTTGAGATTATACATTAAATTTACTGGCATCTTCCCCCCTTTTCCATGCTTTATCTTTTGAAGTGGTTGTGAAATGATTATTGTAGATGACATGAAAGGGTGCAAAGGCTTAGGAATATTTTATTTTTGTCACTTTATTCTCTTAAAGGAAGTGATTAAATGTACAGATGTTGTTTGTGATGTTATCCCTCTGGATGTTTCGCACAGTGAGAAACAGAAGTAGCATGGCTGTGTTGCAAGCAGACCACAGCAGGATTAGACAGTGATGTCAGAGCATTTCCTGCATTCCTAGTTACTCCCATCCCTACATGGCTACTCACTTTCCACTGTCTACTCCCCCTTTACACTCCAAATGTTGGAAATCTGTCCATATCTGCTTTTGTGATTCAGAGAGCTCACATCCCACACTGTTTACCTCCAGCCAAATCAGCCTTAGATGGACACAGAGTAAAGGAAAGAGAGTTTGTGAGGGACAAACAGGCCGTTTGTTAGTTTGAGGGGGCTCTCATGGCCCAGGCAGGAGCTTTGTGATGCAGAAGTGGAAGTTCAGCCCACTGCAAAGGCACCAGTGCCCTGACATTTTGACTAACAAGGGAGAGTAGCCGAGTAGAAGGGATGAGGGCGCTCATGCATGCTCATCTCTCATCAGGCCCGTCTTCAGGCCTCGCAATCCAGCGCAAACAAACATCCAGCAAGAGCCAGAGACGGGCCATGGAGAGGCTGCCAAGCTCAATTTAATTTGGGTTTTGATTTATACAAGTGCGTGCTGTGTGTTTTATTGGGTGTCTGTGTACACAATCATATGTCTTTAATGTATCTTCTTAAGGTTGAGACTCTGCTTATATCCAATTACGCCTACTTGTGTTTTTGTATGTACGGTAGGGAATCTGTTTCTGTGTTGCATCTCTAAGTAAGTGACACATTTATGTACTATGTGTGAATCAGTGGAGCCTTTTTAGGGCAGAAACACAGAAAAGGCATTGGAATGCATCCTGCCATGGCTGTTTGGTTATTTGTTTGCGATCCGGGACTGTGTTGACTTTACAAACAGCCCGGATCGGTCCATGTATTTACTCAACACCCTTCTGGACTGTATATTCCTTGAACACAAACAGCTTTAATATGGGTCAAATGAAGTTAGAGCCAAAAGCAAAGGAGACTGTGTGCCTGTGTGTGATTGATAAAAACTGAAGAGGGAAAGCTAAAAACAGACATGAAAGAAAACTACAATAGATGTTTTGTAATGGTGTAAGTACTCAATTCATAGCAAAGAAAAGGATGTATGCAGTTACAGCGAATCAACTGTGTGGTTTAAAGAACATCTTATGAGGAAAGTCAAGTGTTAAAATTCCTCGAACAGAAGGGGGACAGAAACTGCCTGAATCAAGATAGGGCTGCTATATTAAGCCATGCCAATATGATTTCACGCCACCATAACTCTCGTGGCAGCCAATGATGAAAACAAAACACCTCAGGCTGAACAATCAATTATATGCTAATTAATGCTGTATCAACAAATCTCTGTCTAAATTTGACCCGTGATTTTTTTCTACTCATTTCTGAAGAATGGAGTCTGGAGCCATTCATTAACACAATAATGCATTTTTGCAGAAGTGGAAATGTGCAGTTTTTGATTCAAGTGCCCACTTGCTTTTGAGTGTGAATAAAAATGCTAACCAGTGCTTTTTTTCTTTTTTTTTCCCCCCTGTGTCTCTCCGAATTTGCTGCTGCCATGATTGCTGCCTCTGCGGTGCCATTTCAACAGGTAATGTGATTTTTTTTTTCCCCCTCCTTCTTTCTCTCTCTTTTTCTATCAGCCTTATCTGTGTTATTCTGAAAGGTTTTGGCCTGCAAATAACAGTGTCAAAGACTGCAGTAATGGCAGTTATTTATTAGGTATGACCTCACTGCAGCTCGGAAAAACACGTGTATTATTCCGCAGAATCTCCTGCTGGAGAGCTGCGCTTAAATCGTCTCCTGATTTCTCAGTACATGCAGAAAGGAAAGTGGAGAAAGGTGCTTTTTTTTGGGGTAATAACGTCTGGGAAACAACAATAATGTGAGTCAGTGTCACTTGAGTTGTATAAGCTTTGCTGTAGGAATTTCCAGAGCATTATTAAGGCGTTATATTTTTGTAGTCGCCTGTCTGAAAAGCAGACAAAGTAAAAAATACAGAACATCTGACTGGAGCAGAATCCAGCGGTTGCTTTGAGTTGAAGAGGGTTAGATCTGCCTGGTCTGTGCGGGGCTCAGTGAGAACGAATAACCTCACTTTAATCCCTTGAGGCCCATCTGGTGTGTGTATCTGCATGTGTGTGTGTGGAAGTGCATGTACAAGGATGCCACACTGCCCTCATTCACAACTGTCCATATTTCAAATCCTCCAGCGGCCCGTTGCGCCAGCTTTCTCCCGCTGCCGTGTTGTTGTTGTTGTCGATGTTATCCTCCATCCCTCTCTGCCTCTCTCCTCCTCCTCTAGCATTTTATAATCCGCCCATTTCATTGTCTTGCCACCAATGATGCAAATCGCCCTCCTCCAGTTATATTTGTTCCCCTTGACCCCATTTCCCTCTTTGACCATCCTCTGTCTCCTCCTCCTTTCACACCCTCGCCCCTCTGCTCCTATCCCGCCTCACCCACCTGACACTCTTGTTTTTCCCCATCATACTCCATCGTGTGATAAATAATTGAAATGATTGTTCTACGTTTTTTGTCTGTGAGCTGGTGTTTGAAGGATTTGGTATTTGTAGCTGCGTTAAAAGGGCGTGACATGATGGCACGCAGCATCTAGGGTAGTGGCAGATAATACGGCACCCCCAAGCAGCTGCCTTTCAGATTTGATCTCTTTGGTGTGTGTGTATGTGTGTGTTTGTCTCTGAATTGTGGCTCGTTTGCCAGCTGTGCAGTGACTGACAGTGACGCACGCTTCTACTGTAACTGTTTACAGGTTATTCAGAGGTTATGTTTTTGTGCAGCTTATGCACTTTTTCCTCCACAGAGCACTTAGGTTTCCGTGTGTGTGTGTGTGTGTGTGTGTGTGTGTATATCCGTTTCCCTCAAATCTGCTTTCACCCCTAATTTTTTTTTTCTGGCTCAGGCTCATATTTTTGTTGTTATTGCATCATGAATGCCCTCAGGGGACTGCTAATGCTCTCTAAATGTCATAATGTGACAGACCCTGTTACCTATCTACTGCTCCTGCTGAATGCATTATACAGTATATATGCACTTTGGGATGTTGTGCTCTTGTTTATTTGTGTGTCTGCTTTGTCTGAACAAAGAAACATCATCTGGACCAGGATCCTGTCCTTGCACCAACTACGACTCTGGTAGCTTGTCTCCGCCTCGATCTAGTGTTTAGATGGAGGGTGGAGATTATGAACTGATTAATTTGCAGGGGAAGATTTCGGGGGGCCAAAGGAGAGGCGATGGCAGTCAACTAAGAATCTGGGATTATCCAGACTTAATGGAGGGAATAAAGCGGCCTATGGATGGCAATCCGCTTTCCATCCGCGCAGATTTCCGTCACATTGACGTGTGATGTTGCGCTGCAGGAACCCGGCAGCGGAGTGGGAGAGGCCTCTAGATGGCAGTATCCTTAGTTTCACCAGCTATTGTTTAATATTTACTTATAGAAGTGAAAAAAGGTCTGATGTAACCAGGTGATGTCGGTTTTACACCACAGTTAAGCTGTTTTTGTGTAGGAGTAAATGCACTTTCAATAGAGAAGTCAGGAATTTTCCAGGCTTAGAATGGGCCTTTAGGGGGCAACAAAATTAATTTGAAACAGTGCAATTAGCAAATCTTAAATGTAACGTAGGATATACCTGGACACATTAAATAATGACACTACTGCTGTAATTTTAATTTTTAGGGTTGTTTGTGCTTGTCTATCAGTCAAAGTATATAGTCTATATTGTTCAGACATGCATGCTGTGTTCTGACTAACAGAAGCCCTGTCTCAATATTTAATAGTCACACCTCGCACAGTTTGAAGTCTGTCTGACCCAGAGTTTAAACTGTTGTGTCAGTGGTTTTACAAATTCATGCCTTCCTTTGTGACTCTCAGGCTTTTGATGGTGTGCACATTCAAATGTTTTAAATTTATCACACAGTGAATATTAAACTGAAGCTTGACTTTTTATCGCAAAATAAATCGCAATTGCAACATAAGTCAGAAAAATCATGATTAGATATTTTCCCCATTTGGCCGTTTTAGCCATAGTGACTTTGCGCGACAGAAATCATGATTGGTTGAGTCTGTGTTAGCTGTGTTACTAAGTCTGTGTATTTTGTTGTTATATCTGACCGTTCTATAGACAAAAATGTCTACTATGCTTGAGTAAATCAAACCTCATTTAACAAAACTGAAAATATTCCTCCATGCAGGAAAAACCCTGGAAGTGATTAAAGGAAGTGCTGCATTTGTCATGACTACAGTGAGATATAATAGGGGAATTCTTGTCAGAGGTAAAATTTCAACTCTTCAAACATTTGTTTCAACACATTTCAAAGCTTCTATAAGAAGAGAACAGACAAAAGGAGAACATAACGAGCTACTTCTGTCCAGATTTGAACCCAGAACTCTAGTCAGACATGTCTGTACGCCTGTTAAAGGCATTCTGTCCATTTTTATATACACTGGGAATTTCAATAAGGTAAGGACAGCTGTCAGTTGTGATGGAGACCATTGGGTCGTTTTTTTAAAATGAGAAATGCATTAAAGAAAGGCTTGTTTTGGAACACAGTGTTGCCCGGAGGCAGATGCTGTTTTTATCAGGTCTGGCTATGCGAGACTAATCATCATTTACCTACTCACTAAAAATCACATTGCATATGGAAATCACAGCTCCACGGCATCATGTTTGACTGATAATACAACGTAAAAAAATGATATCAACCAAAGTAATAATTAACAGTAAGAGGGACGAAAAAAATAAGAAAAAAATGTGACTGTGTGCCAGTGTTTAGCTTTGTTGAGCCACCTTACTTTTTTGCAGGCATTTTCCTTGTATATGTTAAATTAAAAGTTTTGTAACACTTGTAATTTAGTTTTATTACACTTTTGAAGACTAGACTCCAAAAAATACACAATGTCATTAGTCTTTTTAATTGTGTTTTTTGCAGCTATCAAATTTGGCTGGCTACATTGCCGCAGTCCTTTAAAAAAAAAAAGTTTTAAAGTTGAAATTAAAGCATGAAATGTCTTTTTTTAAAAGCCAAGTGCCAGTGTTTGTGTCTCTGGTAGTTGATGGAGAACTTGAACCAGTGTGAAAAATCCTCCCAAAGTGACAAGGCTCATGTTGCCTGCGTTTAACCAGAGTAAACTCAGCATCCATGAATCTCTCACTATCATCAATCAAAGGAGTCCCAGGTCTGTCCTGTGTGCTGCTTGACTTTGAGGTCCAGGCTTTCAAGGTTGATTATACAACAGGAAGGCTCCTTGATAAATGAACTCTCTTTAAATTGATGAGTGGTTAATAAGCAAAAGCAGACTGCTGACCTCATCCTCTGCCGACGTAACACTCTCTAGCTAAATGGGTGTCTGATGGTTCCAGTGGTTTCCTCATAGTGCTCCCTGCTGTGGTATATGTGTGTGTGTGTGTCTGTGTGCGTGTGTCTTAGGGGAAGAACATGTGAACAATGGGTGGGTGGTTTGTGTTAAGATGCCTGCATGTGTTTTTAAGTTGTATGTGGGTGGTTTAATTTGTGTCTCCGTGGATTGGTGCATGTTTGTGTGTGTATGCTTTTTTTTTTTCTTCTTTATTTATGTTCATGCGGCCGTGTGTGTGTGTGCAAAAAAATAAAAAAGCTCAAGTGGGTGTCGTGTGAAATGCAGCTCTCTGCAGCTGGCCCATGCATGCACACCCTGGGGCCAAAGAATTCAAAGCAATCCATCGTTTTCATGTCAGGACTCCTTGAAATCCACAGTGAATGCCCTTGCAGGTCCACCATTGAAAGATTTATGATATTTACTATCCTCCATTCTTCCTATAGATGGTGATGAATACCCCTAAGGCAAAACAAGGCATGTGTCTGTTCACTTTCTTGCTTGATAAAGCAAGAAGCCCTCCTTATGTGACCTTGGTGCTGTCAGGCAAAGCGAGATCTAGCTGTTTCACCCAATTACCGTGTGTCTCCAACACGTTACACCTTTTTGTCACTGGTGCGGTGGTCTCAGGATGTATCATATGAAATGTGCGTGTGACAGAGAGAGACGATGGAGAGGAAACGGTGGCACACAGTCACCGAGCTCAGCATTTTTTCCCCCAAGAAGCTGCAGACACCTAACAGCTGGTTGGGGAGGAAGGTGCGGACTAAATTTCCCAGGTGTCTCTCTGTTTCCACACAGAGTGACCTGTTCTGTCAGCACTGAGGCACAGTAGCTCTCTCTCTTTCTCTGCCCACCTGCAGTTATTTTAGTCCTTTTTTTGTTTGTATTACTTTCTGTTGGTAGTAAAATATTTCTGTCAGCTCAGTAGGTCTATATGGCTCATTCCTGCACAATTAGGCAACAGAAATAAAAAGGTAAAATCATCAAAAGTTAACATATACTTCACGTATGACTTTAATAGCGGCTATTATCCAAATGCTCGTCCCCGTAGAAGCAATTCACGTGAATGAGGCCTCCAGTAATCCCTACAGAAGGTTTCTCCCCTTTTTTAATTACTAAACGTATCTTTTCTCCGATGTGAGGACTTTCAAAGAATTCCTCTTTCCTTAATGAGTCTCAATATTGTTCGCAGGAACAATGGAGGTATTTAGAGGATCATATCCCTCCGCCTCTCACCCTGCCTCCTCAGCTCCCTCGTCAATCTGATAACGTTTTTTATCTCGACGCTGCCCTCTCTCAAAGAATAGTGCAGCCTTTCACTTCACAGCTCTCCTTCGCCTCAGATCCTTACCTCACAAAATGATTTTCATCTTTCGGAGGTGGGAGGGGAACTTTGTGCCGTGCTGCTGTACTCCACCATGGTTCATTAGGAAGATGGAGATTTTGTGTCATACTTAATAAAGTGTAAGCATTATCTGAGTGTGTGTGTGTGTGTGTGTGTGTTTTATTGGGGAGATGTGAGTGGTATCCCCTGTGGAGCATTTCCTTGCTGTCTCAGCAGAGGTGAAAAATAACAAGTCACAACTGCTGTAGATAGCTCTACCTGAGCACAACTCACACTGCAATGTTTTCCTTTTTTAATCTACTGTGGGAGTGTTTTTTTTGTAATTATTATGCTTATCAACTTTATAGCAGGGGTATTGGATTCATTCCATTGCTGCTTACATGAGTTTTTTCTATTTTTATTGTATTCCATTCTTTAGGCCATTTGCAGCTCAGCTGGTCGTCATTTAATCACTAGGTTTTTGGTTTCATCATGCTAACACTAAATTGCTACCCATGGTTTGACCAGTACTTAGTTCATTGCCATTGTGTGTCTAAAGCTCTGCCTGTAAAGCACATTCATCTATTTTCTATTTGTTCTGTTCTACTTGAGCAACTCTGTAGGGATTTATTTTAGAGTTTTTCTAGTTTCAGTCATACTTTTAACCATTAGATATTGAAAACATTGACATGTGACATCTCAATTTTACACCATTCAGCCACAACATTAAATCCACTGACAGGTGAAGGGAATAACATTGATCATATTGGTACTATGTAGTGTTCTGCTGGAAAACCTTGAGTTTGGCATTGTCCCAGAACAAGCACACTCCCTCATGCAAATTGAAATCCCAAATGTCACTGGCCTACCCCTTCAGGAAAATGCACCCCACCACATGGCAACAACATCAAACAATCAGGAACATCTTGAGGAACATGACAATGGCCCAAGATGTTGATTTGACCCCATTCTGATCAAGCATCAACAGGATGCAGTGGAACAAGTTTGATTGACAGAGGCCCCACTGCACAACCCAGAGTACCTAAAGGATCCACTGCCAACCTCCTGGTGCCAGACCCCATAGGACACCCTGAGAGGTCCTCTTGTCCATGCCCAATGGTTCAGAGCATTTTTGACCACATAAGGGGGACCAACACAATATTAGGCAGGTGGTCATAATGTTATGCCTGATCGGTGTATATTTAGTCAGTGATCACAGACTTTTGGCTAAATTACTTGGAAACTGTTCAGCAAAAATAAGTCTATTATTATATCTCAAACTTCCAATTTAATGTTACCAGATCTAACATGTATTCCAGCCAGTGTCAGATGGCCGAAATCTAGAGAACGTCCATCTCACTGTTGCCCTTTGTTTCCTTCACTAAATTCATAAAATCATTAATTTCCCGGCAGTGTATACACAGGGAGATTACAAACTTTTGTGCAGAGTGAAGTTCAATCAAAATTGCAGAAGCTTCTGAAACCAAAAGAACAAAGAACTTATCAACCTATGTCTAATATTGCTGTTAATCACTTACTAATATGAAAGGCTACCAAACTGTTGAGAAATCCAGTTAAAGTTCTGTGAGCTCCATTGCCGCTGTGAACTTACTTCAGCTGTGATGTAGATATAAATCCCACCTATGCAGGTGTTCAAGCTGAGAGCAAACATGACGGAGATAAAGTGTCAGTCTCGAATGTTAAGAGAAAGAAATATTTCATCTCAAAACCAAAAGGCTGTGGCTTAAAAAAAAACTACTTCCAAGACACTCTAAGTTCTAAAAGACACAGTTGGCAGCATCACAGTCAAGTTTAAAACTCATTGCAGAGCAGCAAACCTTCCAGGATATGGAAGAAAAAGCAAAATGTCCCTGTGAGGAATCAGATGTTTGAAAATAACAGCTGAGAAGAACCCTGTATTACTGCCAAAGATCTACAAAAGGCCATGATGAAGGCAGGAACAAAAGCAGCAGCGCAGACTTTAAGAGGAACGCTAAGCAAGCAAAGCACTTCATGCCTGGAAACCTTGACTAGAAAGTAAATAAAAAGTCAACATGAACAACAAAGAAACTCGGCATCTAAAGCTCAAGAAAAACTACTGGAAACATTTATTGAAAGTCATAAAGGTTATTATTAAATACTGACTTTGAGAGTTGAATGATTTTGCTCATGGGCCCTTTTGGAGATATTTTTTTTCATCTGTAGTACATTCTGCCCTGCGTGTGAATTATTAAACTATTTCTCCAAAGCTTTAGTTGATGTCTTTTCACTACATTATATTCACATCACTAGAATGTCCTGCAGGTTTGACTGCAACTGCAGTCTTTCTTAGTAACATTACACAAAAAATAAAAAACAAATAGCAACTACCAAGGAGATTTTCTGCAGAACTATGATGAAGAACTGTTGGAAAAAGTAATAAAAGCTCCCATTCCTACAGTACTGTAAATGTGAAAGTTGGTGCTTTAGCTGTGCCGCCTTCTGATCTTCCCAGCTTAATTATTTTTCTTTTCCCATTCTGTAAGAGAACGGAAGAGCCCTTCTTATCCTGCTGAGATTTTGAACCTTGACCAAATGGAGTTGGTGCAGCTGTTGTCTTTAAAAGCATCGACTTTTACTTTGCAACAAGACATTTCTTCCTTACTGTTCTCTACTTCTTTTTTTTGTTATCCTGATCCATCTCACAGTGCTGCTACACCACAGCTGTCACTCTGTGGTGACTATTGGGACGTGCCACATCATTTACAGCATATTACTTTTGACTAGCAAAAGGTGTGCATCTGGCAGGGTGCTATCAGTGTGGATGCTTCATGCTCTGATTCAAAAGATAAAACTCTGATGCCGACTACAAAATGTGATTAGATTTACTGCCACGTTTGGTTCAAATGACTCATAAAATGCTTAATCGCAAGCAGATGAATGTAGTAACCAAAAAAAAAGAAAGAAACGGAGGCAGTTTTCGAGGTATTTGATAGGTAGCAAAGGTCACAGAAATGTAGGCTATTTAATGTGTAAACTGTCAGACTGTGTTATTCTTTTTTCATGAACACACACAGACAGAAGTGTTTGGTGAAACAGGCCTCGGGAGCAGCCATCCAGGTTCGAACCTAATACAGTGGTATTTTCATGTTTCCCAGCCAAAAGCAACCCTGCAGCTGAGTGTGTGTGTGTAATCAAAGGTACTGCACCATGACTTCAGCCTCGGGGCCAAGTGAAAAGTAAGCATGGCACACCTCCAGGAAGTTATATAGACAAGTGGTTCAGGGAGTCCTAGAACTTCAGCTTCAATGAAGGAAGAGATGCACTGCAGCAGTGACCAAGTCCCACTAAAAGGCACCCAGTTGGCTGAGATGTGCAGGCTTTTCATTAAGTTAGCTTGGTTTGCACCTCCTCTACATCATTTAACTTTCATCACCACTCAGTTACTGCCTCCTTCTCTCTCTCTTAAGAAGTTTTCATTGTGCCAACAGGTCTTTCACTACAATAAGACATGAAAAAAAGTCTACACTGTCAGTTGACACAAGACAATCAGGCAATGCAAGGAAAGTATTCGTCCACTTAAATATCTCAACTTATATTGATCATCTCACAGCAATATAACAGCAGAAAATGGAAGCAGAAAGGACAAAAACAGACCCAATGATGCATTTATGAAAAGAGCACTGCACCTATAAAGAATAGGCCTACAGGTTCAATAATAAGGAAACAATAAAGAGATCTCACCGTCTCTCCTGTTGTTGCTCCTCATCACTTTTCCAGTAGAGACCTGAGCCCTCCCGACCTCAGTTACCGTCCCCAACAATAAAACCATCCACATCTTGAAAGCCAGCGGTCCTCTCATGGTGCTGACAAACTTAAAACTCCTCCAGTGGCTCAGATTAAAAATGACTTACTACTTCTTTAGTATTTCTCTCCTCTACCCGCACATAAAAGCCACTTGTTGACTCCTTGTGCCTGACGCCTGGCGCGCACGAGTTGTGCCAAAGTGCCAAAATATCGAAGCGCGTTTTTTGCCTTCCTTGAGAAAAGTTACGCGCCCGAGAGGGAAAAACTCCGAAACAACTGAAGCGCAGGTGGAAGGTAATATAGCTCCGTTCACGGTCAGACTTGAGGCTACGGGCGCCCAACTTCTTATCAGCGTGAAGCCAAAAGAATTCCTTTTCAGTCACTGAGAAATATCCCGCATAGTTCCCTGGTTTCTATCTAACGCATCTGCACTGTGGACGCGTCAAACTTTGCCAACTGAGTGCTGCGCGCTCACGATGTGTGTGCGTGTGTCTTTGTGTGTGTGTCTGTGTAATGTGGGTGTGTAACTACGCGAGATGCTGGGGCGGGAGGTCAGAGAGGGAGATCAAAAAGACCTTAAAATACACTTTAGTCTATCTGTTTGACTGTCTGTCTGTGTCTGTACTACTTTCCTTCTTGTTGGCACACACACCTCTGCATAGTAAAATGGAAAGGAAACACACCAGAACTTCAGGGAAGGCAGGAAAGTTCCTGAAGTTAGTTCTTGGGTATTTGACTCACAGTGACTAATTATAGGATGCAAGTAAATTCATAGAATAACATGTTTTCATAACAGTAAACAGGATAAGACTGAGGACTTACTGTAAATGACGCCATTTATCTATCCTCCCTCTGACACATTGTACAACAGAAATAAGTACACCTTGTGCAATACCACCAAAATGACTGAAAACTTCACAATAATTGCATTATTGCTAACTTGACAAGTGCAGTGTTTCTTCTTGAAAACAATAAAAAACAAATACTTTAGAGAGACTATATTGAAGTACAGGCCCCAAAGTGTGCATTAAAAGTGAATACACATGTGATCAATAAAACACAAGTTAGAAAACCTACGATCATTAAGACCAGATGTAGTTCACCTGTGATTTCCAACAAGCCTAATTGCATGGACATTGTTAGAAAATGACCTATGGACCTATGGGTTCTGTCTATCTTCATGTCTGTACCGTGGCTCTACATGGAAAAAGGCATTGAAAAATCTCAATTAGACCTTTTCCATCGAGCTGGTTCCAGTGCTAGTTCAGAGCCAGTGCCTGACTTAGCACCAGTTCTTTGTGTTTCCACCACCTAAGCACTGGCTCCAGGTGCTAAAAACTGATGCTTAGCAAGCACCAACTCTTTGCTGGGCCAGAGCTAAGCACCGAGTACGTCAGGGGCTGGGGGCGGGGTTATCGTGACCAGCGATCAGCGGTGGAAAGGGACACACAAGCGGTAATTTGTGTTTTTTCTCACAAGGACGTCCCTGGTTCTGATCACTGATGTATTGGAATGACTCCCGGGACACACGGATGTTTTGCACAAACTGTTGCACTGAAATCCGGTACAGTTGTGTCCCACCAGTAGTGGGATCGCAGATGTGCCCAGGAAACAAGTGACCTCCGCCTCGCTGTCAGCCTTAAGACCTAAACTCTATAAAGATAAACTTTATTGTGTTTGTTTAACTGCTATGTAATGGATGCAAGCATAGTCGTTGCACGGTGATGCAATGGCATGGCTCCAACTTGGCTCCTTGCCAATGGAAAAGCAAACAGGTTCTTAGGAGGAACGACATTTGAACCAACTAAGCACCAGACCTAGCACCAGCACCGAACTAGCACCTGGTTCTTCTTGGTGGAAAAGGGGTAACACAGGTTCTGAGATAGAGAACCTTTTCTGAATTTGGAAAGCATAAATGCATCATTACGGTGGTGAGACACAATGTGCTGTTTAAGACTTCTAGGATACACAGGGTTTCTTTAAAAATCTTTGTTTAAAAGATACAGTGTGTTGACAAGCAGACTCCACATGTGTACTGCAAAATAAGCAACGGACAGCAAAGAAACACTGAAAAAGAAGATTTGGTTGCAAAAAAGCCTCAGCTGTATGGAATTATTTTGGCTAAAGAAAGAATGATGATGAAAAAATGTGTGCTGTTGGCAACGTCATGCAATTGTCTGTATGAAGAATGCAGACAGATCTGAATACCATCCAATGGTGTGTCTTTACCAGTGTTGCATGGTATCAGAATCGTCCTGGAGTTCTTCAAGTCATCTGGTGAAAACTGATGTAGCTACTGTAGTCTTCAACTCCTATGGTGCTACTTACAGTGTAGCTTGATCCATCCATAGCTCCATAGTCTCAAACAGAAGGTAGTAACCACATCACAGTCCCAGCTTCACCATCACAGCCAGACAGAGCAGCTGCCACTGTGCACAGCTAGTGGCTTTAGCTACCGCAGCTACGGCCTTTTAAAATGAGTAATCAGTAATCAGTGCTTTACATGAAGTGTCGTGTCCTTTCTCACTTGCTGTTGTGTCTGCAGAGGGTTTCCTTTAGTTGGCAGAGCATTAAGAGTCTGAGCTAACACACCAACTGTTCATGTGGATCAAAGTAGATGAAGTAGATGAGTAGAACTTACTGCAACACAAAAATACTCCAGAGCAAAATTTCCCACCCTGACCGTTAGTGGGTGATAAAAACCCAAACACAGAAATATGTTGTGATGGCACACATTATAAAGTTATAAAATCTTCCTTCAAAGTCTACATATGTTAAATGTTCTAGTTTTATTGTCTTGGTTGTACTGTAGAGCAGTGTTTCTCAACTGGTCCAGCCTCAGGACCCACTATGTCTCTATTAATAACGGTCGCGACCCAAATTTTTGAAGTTTGCTGTTCCTGTTAACAAATGAAGGTTTATCTGGGTGTAGTCTCAACACATTTTGATACAGCTTGGGAAAATTTTGGCTTATTTTTTGCTCATTTTGGTATATTTGGACACTTTTGCCAAGTTTTGGGCATATTTTACATTCTGACAGATTCTGAGCACATTTTGGTTTATTTTTGGCACGTTTTAGCATAAATGTCTCCACTAAGCTGGCAGAGCCACATCTAGAGGTTAATAGTGGGCAACTACTGGTGTCACCACCACTAAATATCCTGCTATTGAAAGCAAACTGTGTCATAAGAAACACGTCCTTTAGAATAAAATACTTTATACCACTATGTTTTTTGGGGGGTCATGCTTCTGCGACCCTCTAAAAATGGCTTCGCGACCCACTTTTGGGTCCTGACCCACCAGTTGAGAACCACTGCTTTAGGCAATATAGTGTATATTAATGTGACAAAAGTGAAAGTACTCATTATTCAGAAGGGATGGTTTCAGAATAATGTGTTATATTAATGCATTATGATTATAGTAAAGATGCATTAGTGTGGCGCTACTGGTGAATTCATTCCTAGGGATCAATTGCATCTTATCTTAATCTTTATAATGATACAGAATTCTGAAAACATTTGCTTCTGACATGTTATCACATATCCAACACATATTCCACACTTCAGCGGTGCTAATTTTAGCATCCCGTTTCCTCTTCTCCTTTTGTACACACCCACTCCCAGTCATTCACATCCACACCTGATGTGTAAGCCAAATTCTGCTTCAACCCACGCAAATGTCATGCGCCAACTAACGGGAGTTCCGATAAAAGGAGAGGACAAACAGGGTGAAAGGTGGCGAGCAAGAGGTCTTATATAAAGGCCGGTTAGTTCAGGGCCAGACTGTGGCAGCAGACAGGTGCACCAGCAGGTGAGTGGAAACACACACATACAATCACAGATGGTACAAACAAACTGATCCTCCTTCTCAGCGAAGGCCCGAGCTGTTAAAGCAGGCCTACATGCGTTAAACCACACGCTGCCTTGTCGGATAAAACTGTATTCATTTGTATTTTGTTCCTATCCGACTGTAGAAGGCTGTTGAGCAACACTTTTTAAATCCAGAATGCAAACTTTGGTGACTTTGTGCGCTCTTCTCCCGCTCCTCCTTTCTGTGTGTGCAGATGTTGTGGAACGTTTTGAGGTTTGTGCTCCTTTTTTTCAGTTCATTCAAAAACTTAAATGTATTGCCCAAGAGGTTCACTTACTAGCTTGTGTTATTTTGTTATATTTCTGCAGGACGAGCCAGAATGTGTGAAATACTTTTATAATGAGAAGGTGCCGGAGTGGGGAGCTTCTACACCTGGAGCTGCTCGTCTCTGTCAGCGCTTTGCCAACAGGTAGGAAACACCTACACAGTGCATTAGACCAGTGGTTCTCAACTGGTCCAGCCTCAGGACCCACTATGTCTCTATTAATAACAGTCGTGACCCAAATTTTTGAAGTTTGCTGTTCCTGTTAACAAATGAAGGTTTATTTGGGTGTAGTCTCAACGCATTTTGATACAACTTGGGAAAATTTTGGCTCATTTTTTTCTCATTTTGGTATATTTGGACACTTTTGCCAAGTTTGGGGCATATTTTTGGTCCATTTTGACAGATTCTGAGCACATTTTGGTTTATTTTTGGCACATTTTAGCATAAATTTCTCCAATAAGCTGGAAGAGCCACATCTAGAGGTTAATAGTGGACAACTACTGGTGTCACCACCACTAAATGTCCTGCTATTGAAAGCAAACTGTGTCATAAGAAACATGTCCTTTAAAATAAATGGTAAATGGTCTGCACTTATATAGCACCTTTTTGTACCATAGCGGTATCCAAGGCGCTTTACAATGTGTTTCGCATTCACCCATTCACACACAAATTCACACACCAGTGGCGACAGAGCTGCCATGCAAGGCGCTAATCTGCCATTGGGAGCAACTTGGGGTTCAGTGTCTTGCCCAAGGACATGTGGGGGGGACCGGGGATCAAACCGCCAACCTTTCCATCAGTGGACCACCTGAGCCACAGCCGCCTCAAAAAATAAAATAAAATAAAATAAAAAATAAAAGACTTTATACCACTACTTTTTTGAGGGGCATGCTTCTGCGACCCTCTAAAAATGGCTTCGCGACCCACTTTTGGGTCCCGACCCACCAGTTGAGAACCACTGCACTAGATACACACTATATGTGATCTTTACTTGCAGGTCTTGTAAATCTGACTACTGCTCTAATGCTTCAACTGACTCTTCTGATGAACACTTCTGATCTCCCCGTCACTATCCTTAATCTTTTGCACCATCAGGTACCACTTCGCCACGCTCTATGACACCAACCATCGCATTGCTGTCTACTCTGCCTACCAGTTCCAGCCCAGTAATGGAGGTGGCAGGGAGAGGAGGTGGTTTGTGGAGCCTCAGGTTGGTGCTGCACATGCAGTATTGACAGCATAAGGTTTGAGTCTGAGTTGCCTTTTACGGTTTTTGTATGTTAAGATCTAAGAGTTTTTCATGTGCCTCAGCTGGTAAATATGTCCTGGCAAGCAGAGATGAAGGATGGCTACTGGCTGGGGAAGGACCACCCTGGGGTCTACCTTGGAGAGAGGCAAGCTCTGAATGAGGACTTTACACACTCTGGCTTCGACCGCGGTCACCTCAACCCCAACGGACACCATGCAGGTAGCGGAGGCTGAACAGTAGATGGCACTGTAACACTGGAGAACCCTGATGCAAGTCTTTCATTGTAGCCATCTAACATGCAGGGAGGGACTCTGTTGCTTTATCCGCCATCATTCAAAGTTCATGCCTTTTAAGGTTTATTGGTTTTGGAGATGGATTTAGCAAAGCCTCAGCAATGCCATTCTAAATCAAGGAAAGCTAACAGCAATGTCTGTGTGGTAAAGTCTCCTCTCAACCACGTCTTACAGCTAAACTTCACATAAATCTGTAAAACAAACACTTTGCTTCGTGACTTCTGGACCACAGTCTGCTGAACTGAGAGCCAACCTAAAGGCTGCTCATTTCATCATTTACCTCCACTCTGCATTCACTGCATATTTAATGATCTCATCATCATGTGGAGAGGTGGAGCAGTGCTCCACCTCTCCACATGATGATGAGATCATTAAATATGTGTCACAAATATACTGTCACCTCATGTCTGTGAAGGTTCTCAGTCATCCAGGTCATGGTTGTGCTCGTAGTTTCAATCGTAGCATCTGGACTTGGTTGAGTTAGCTCCAAGACGTTCCACCTCTCATCCAAGAGGCTTCATCAGTTCTAAACTGACTGGTTGGGAGTTCCAGATTTTACACTCTTCAGGATCCATTAACACTATTGAAGCTCCAATCTGCTGGGTGAGTGTTGCTCCTGACCTCATTATGCGAGTCGTTAGGTCCTTCCCTCTCACAATGGGTTTCGTTAGGGCCCTTTAGGTGTGAATGGGTTCTGCTCTTCCTGGGTAAAGAATGTAAAACTGTATTGTATACAGGTGAGAGGTGATGTCTCAAGCCTCTCCCTCTGTTTAAAGATGGTTTTTCCAGTTTAACATCGATGGCTTCTCAAACCATCTATCCTAAGGATACCAGTCAGTTAGAACTGATGAAGCCTCTTGGATGAGAGGTGGAACGTCTTCGACAAACTCAAGTCCAGATACTACGATTGAAACTACAAGGTTAAGTATGGGTATGCGAGAAAATAAATTGTCTGCGAGGGAGCTTCTGTACAAGTAACAAGAGTTCGTCCTAAAAATCCAAATGAGAACAAAATCTGGTTTGCTTGGAGTCTGAACAAAGCTTTACTGACAATTCTTTGGCCACTTGGAGCCAAACAGAAACAGCTACTTTCTGGCAACTTAACGAAGCAAAGTCCAGTGTTAAGATTGGCTTTTGCTTTGTTCACGTTGAAGATGTATTTAAAGGTGCACTTGCTGACCTAAGATGTGTGTTCTTCA
>OMNN01011680.1:25783-41882 GCA_900302755.1 Chromis chromis
GGTATCGAATAAATAAACACAGCTACAAAGTTTGGATTAAGAAAATGCACAAGTTAAATACATTAAACATTAGTAAAATGCTGTATTGACAGTGACTTGAGAGAGTTAATGTTCACATTTCTGCTGCTGCTTAAGCCAAAGTTTAGCTTTGGCAGTAATCATCTTTAATTCTGTTTGGGATTTGATTTCTGGTGGTAAAGAATTCCATAGGTGTGTACTTTGCACTGAAAGGGAGGATTGACCGAATGTTGTCCTGCATCTTTGAATTTTACAGTTTTGCCTGCTCATGCTCCTGTTGTTGTCCCACAGTTGTCTGATTTGGTAAAACTCTGTGACATTGTGGGGCCAGTCCATTGACGCACTTAAAAACAACTTTAAAAAGAAGAATTTTATAAAACTAGAAAAAGATAACAAATTATATTTCTCAGTGCTTTTACAATGGTGCCACTTTTGAGTCTAAAATTTTTAGAGCTTGTTTATGGAGTGAGAGTAAAGGTCTAGTTGCTGTGTCAGGAGGACAAATGTGAAAGGACCATAGCAGGCAGGTATAAATGAGCTGCCCTGAAAGAGAGACATGACCTGATGAGTCTGAAACAATTCAGACTAGTTTTTACAGTTTCTTCTTTGTATGTGCCTCAAACTTAAGTTGAGGATCTAGAGTTACACCTAAATATTTAAACTCGTTTACCACTTCAATTTCTTTACTGTCAATAGTGATGTGAAATTTCTCTAAGGCTTTCTTTCTTATAGAGAAGCACATTGATACTGTTTTTTTGTGATTAAGTGTTTGTAGTCATTCTGAAACAGTAACCATCTGTCTGCTTAAGATATCTGAGGCTTGACAGGGATTCTTTGCTGAGACATAAAACACTGTGTCATCCGCATACATCTGACATTCAGTGTCTGTACAAATGGTAGGTAAATCATGTATGTATAAGCAAAAAAGAATAGGACCTAGAACGGATCCCTGTGGCACACCAGTCTTACTGTTCAGAAGAGATGTTTTCACATTTTGTAAACGAACACACTGTTGTTAAAATATGAGCTAAGCCAACCAACAGCAGGAGCAGAAAAGTTCAATTTGTGTCTTAATTTACTGACTTACAGTGTCAAAGGCTTTCTTCAAGTCCAAAAACACTGCTCCACTCTACTTTAGAGATACGTGTCGTAAAAGCAGCAGTTTATCTACTGATTGATGAGACGCTCTGATGAGGCGTCGTTAAATGTTTCTGGTGTCATAAAGTCAGAGTTTGTTCAAGACGTTGTGCTTTATGTGAATATTGAGTTTATTAAAACTTATTAGCCAAATAAATCTTCAATTACAATCAGTCTCATTCTATTATGCAGTAATTAAACCACTTGATTGATTTCAATGTACAATAAAAACACAGTTAAAACTCTCATTGACTCCCATCATATCTGAGCTCTCTAGTGGCAGGTGGACATCAGGACCAGAGGGTCTCTAACCTGCTACTAGATCATGGCTGCCTCCATCAGCAATCTATCATGCTACTGTGTTGCTCTATCAACAGGACATATCTACCAGGTTCAAGGCCAACAGCTGTTATTAATGGCAGTAGCAATCATACAGGTTCTAACAGGTTCTAATAGGTTCTAGCAGGTTCTAACAGACCTGACAAACACAAACAGCGGGTTCTTCGGGGGGGCACGAATTAAATTACCATAATGACAATGTTGTTGCGCTTTACAGCCAATATAGTGTCATTACGGTAATTTTACGGTAATTTCATCCAGTGGATTCCTGGGGGGGGGCACAAATGAAATTACCGTAATGACACCATATTGGCTGTAAAGCGCAACAACATTGCCATTACAGTCATTACAGTAATTTTAATTCGTGCCCCCCCCAGGAAATTACCGTAAAATTACCGTAAAGACACCATATTGGCTGTAAAGCGCAACGCCTCAGCTTTCAGAAACCATTGGATTTTTTCCCGATAGCACAAACGGTGACACTTACGGTAGTCCAAAGTGCGCTTGCCCAAATGTGTCGCCGATGACGCACTAGGATTTAAAGGGTTACGCTAGTGGTCAGTAGAAATACAATAAGTTCCTCAATGCACAGAGCAAATGAGCCTCCCTGATATGTAAAGACACAGACCTGGATGTGAGGCCTTCCCTTTCCACTGGATATGGCACTGATTTTATGTCACTGAAAGGGAGACGTGGGAGGAATGTGCTCACAGAGAGGTGCTGGAGGAAGCCGGGGTGTGTTTGGTGAACCTCCGCTATGCGTCAGTGGTGAACTCCATCAGGCTGGAGGAGCAGTACCACTACATCACCATAATCATGCAGGGGGAACTGGACAGGGAGCGGTCGGGAGAGCCAGAGAACCTGGAACCAGAGAAGAACGAGGGTACGTGAAGTGGAACTGCTGTGTTTCAGTAACAGAGGGGGGGGGAGCCTGTCCACCCACCTGAGCAGCTGATAAGACAGAATGTGTGGTCCTCTCCTCTTGCAGGCTGGACGTGGACACGCTGGGATGAGTTTCCTCCAGAGCAGCAGCTCTTCCTGCCGCTGGCCGGTCTGAGACAACAAGGCTTCCAGCCGTTCAGGAACACACAAAGTCAACCCTGACACTGCCTGGAAGACTGGAAACTCTAATCCTTAGCCAAAGGATTAACAGACACACTACACTCTGCCTTTTCTGCTACAGTACACACTGTAATAACATTACAAACTGTGTAAATTATGCATTCTCATTTATTGTGGGAATTGAAGACACTCAGAAAGTAAATGTATTGACTTCAGTAGTGTTTAAAAGACATGGGAAAAGTAGAATGCATTTGGCTTGATATTCAAGGATAAAACAAGTTGTCTCTGGGATATTCTAATGCAATAATTACTGGTTATAATATTACATTTATGGATCTTTATTTACAGATGTACATTAAAATATTTTGTAAGTCAGATGTGTTATTTATCCAACAGATAGATTTCCATATTATTTATCATTTTTTTTCTTTTTTTTATTTATTTTTGGCCTTTTATGTCTTTATTAGAGAGGACAGTGGATAGAGATGGAAACAGGAGAGAGTGGGGAAGGACATGTGGTAAACGCCCGAGGTCGGAATCGAACCTGGGGCAGCCGCTACGCCTTTGCACTTGCGACATAACCGTTAGGCTATCGGGCGCCCCCATATTATTTATCTTTAACTTAAAGAACTATATATAAATGCCATTTACTGCAGGATGACAGAGAAGAGCAGCTCTCCACCTCACATCAGGTTGGCTCCGGTGACTCCCACTGCTATCAGCACGGTCCAAAGCATGGCAGCAGCGGTGACCACAGCTCCGTTAAAGGTCTTATCGTGGGCGTAGGTGATGATGTGCAGAGCTCCGCTGTAGGCCTCCTCGCAGGTCGGCTTGATTTGATCTTCAGGAAGCTTGAAGCCGAATGTACCATTATCTCTCAGCTCAAAGGTGTAGGCAAGCGGGATCCCCTGCATACGAGCCCAGTCTCTGGATGAACCAGAGTTGGCGTCTGGAGAAAGTTTCATCAGTTTAATTTTTGTTCCAGCTAATAAACATTGAAATCTAACATTTGTAGATATTGTCAGTTCAGGTAAAAATGTGTTAGCAGTCGTGTACACCTACATAATACAGCTGGCGAGGTTCCTACAGTGTAGTGCATCCCATGGATCTTCTTAATGGCCTCTGCTGCTCCCAAACCCACCTCCATCTGAGGAACCACACATACGTTTGTGTCATTTAATCACCAACATGTGCCGGGATGTAGAGAGTCCAAACACTTGGGATGGTGATAAAACTGGCAACTTGGAGACACCAGGAAGTTTTACAAGGCTTAAAACTTCCTGGTGTCTTGTGGAGTCTTATGAGTGACATAATAAGGCAGAACGAGCAGGAAATTTAACTGAGCTGGGACAGACACGTGAGAATTTGAGTGCACGGCATCTTTAATATGTTGCACAAACACTGCATGGGGGAGTGAGATGCTTCCAGAAACACCCACCTGAGGACTGAAGGGTGTAATTTGTTTTTTTAACCCTTAAATCATTTTGTGGGTGCAGAATTCCCTCTAACATTTCCCTTTTGTCATCTGAATTTTTATTGAAAATGATTCTGGATATAGCCCAACTAATTGGATTTTAAGGCCGATGCTGTCATTTACACAAGTCTGCTGACACTTTATTGGCTAAAGCATGGAATAATTGGATCTCACATAAATGATAAACCTTTGAGACCAGGAGCAAAGCAGGGCCACTCTCAATGTCAAAACCAGCTTGTCAGCGCTTTCTGGTGGACAAACTACAGTATGTAATAGTGACAGTTTCTAAATTATCTCATCTAGTTTCACGTTTCTGTAATGAATCTGCCTATTAGTCGGCCATACCGCCTTGTGGATCCCGTCAGATCTCTGAAGCTAAGCGAGGTAGGGCCTGGTCAGTACCTGGATGGGAGACCGTCTTTGAGTGTCCAGAAAAGGGCTATATAAAACCAATGCATTATTATTATTATTATTTATTAGTCTTAGCTCTAATCCACACATATCAGATTTTGTACCACATAATTATTCTTGTCTTGTCTTTCCATCAAGCTACACAGGCTGCATAACAGCTCTATAGATGTATACGAGACCTGAAGCTTATTTTTACTCATCATGAGTGTTTTCTAACGTTTTATGTGCCTGACTACAGTGATTGTAGTGTGCAGGTCGACTTGACAATTGGTTGCTCTAATCTGACCGAGACTGCTAGGTCTAACTTAACGTTTACAGAACATTTATTTATTTGCATGAGACAGCTCAACAACCAACATGGCCTATCATCTGAGTATCTGGGGAGTTCCAGTTTTTATACTCTTCAGGATCCATTAACACTATTGAAGCTCCAGTCTGCTGGGTGAGTGTTGCCCCTCACCTCATTATGCGAGTCGTTATGTCATTCCCTCTCACAATGGGTTTTGTTAGGGCCTTTTGTGGCCAGGTGTGAAAGGTTTCTGTTCTTTCTGGGCAAAGAATGTAAAACTGCATTGTACACAGGTGAGAGGTGATGTCTCAAGCCTCCCCCCATTGTCAGTTTAGAACTGATGAAGCCTCTTGGATGAAGGTGAAACGTCTTGGAGCTACTCAACCAAGTCCAGATGCTACGATTGAAACTACGAGGATAACCATGACCTGGATGACTGAGAACCTTCACAGACATCCTGATTTGACTCCAGGCTGCCAACCTGAAGAATGACGTTGTTGTTTGAATTGTTGAGGAGAACAGGCCGGCCACTCTCCGCTGTCCTGCTAAAGCCAGAGAAACTCCCTGACATAATCCTGTTTTGCATAATTCTCTCTGGAAGATGTCTCCAGTGGGTTATTACCTGCACCAGCCTCCCTCCTAACAACAGACAGGCCGTCATTTTCCACTATCAGTGTTTCGCAGCTTCCTCCTGGTGCTTTTCTCTGTCTTGGCAGATGAGGACTCACTGCTCTTAGATGCCGAGTGTGTTAATGACATCTGCCAGACTATGATGCATGTGATTTGCATACACTATATTAAGTCCTAATGCATTTAGCCATGCACTATTCAACTCTACTGTACTGTGAACACTATATCCAAAACCTTGACATTCACATTATTGTCTCATTTGATGCAGGTTGTGATCTGCGTACGCTCATTTTCTGTGGCAATATGCAGAGGATTCTCTTCATTAATGTAGAAGCATGCAGTGATAATCATAATCAGACTGTAAAGATGCATAAATGCTGTTTATCCTGAACTGTAATGATATTATGAGGAATATTGTGTGTTCATGCTCGTTCTCAGAACTGCTAAAACATGCATCACTGTGTTTGTAGATGTAAATACCAGCTCATCATAGTTGGAGGCGGTGAAGTTGGGGTGTCCATAGGGAATCAGGAGCAGCTGGCCGTAGGAGTGGATGGTGAGGAAACACAGGAAGTCATCCTTTCGGCTTCCTAGAAAATTAGCTACAGCCTGGGCCTCGGGCTCAGACACGGGTTTGCTCCCACAGTAGATTTGGCTGCAGCAGTCAAATGATACTCCGATCGCTGTGAATGTAGGCAAAAAACAAGAATGAGGATCAGAGATAATAGGAACACCACTTCTTCCTATAACACAGGGTAGCAAGTTGACCTCTGTACATGTTGAAGCAGCATAGACATTTTAAATCTACACAGACCTGTGCAATTCAAAGATGCATCTACACCTTGTTCACACTGTAACCCCAAATACATTTTTTTTTAGCAGATCCAGACTGTAAGCAGACTGATTATAGAAAGTTTAAAATGGTTTGAAATTCAATTCAATTCAGTTTCCTATAAATTACTCTCATCCTGGGCTTAGTACCACTCAAGATGATTGTAATTGGTTTACAGACATACAAACAAACCACAGTATTTTTCCCTTACAGTGGAGTGATAATGAGGGGCAGGCAGACCATTCTACAGTGCTGACACACAAGTTAAGTATGGGTGTCTGTGAAGGTTCTCAGTCATCCAGGTCATGGTTCTCCTCGTAGTTTCAATCGTAGCATCTGGACTTGCTTGAGTTTGATCGAAGATGTTTCACCTCTCATCCAAGAGGCTTCATCAGTTCTAAACTGACTGGTTGGGAGTTCCAGGTTTTAAACTCTTCAGGATCCATTAACACTATTGAAGCTCCAGTCTGCTGGGTGAGTGTTGCCCCTCCCCTCATTATGCGAGTTGTTAGGTCATTCCCTCTCACAATGGGATTCGTTAGGGCCCTTTAGGTGTGAATGTTTTCTGTTCTTCCTGGGTAGAGAATGTAAAACTGCATTGTATACAGGTGAGAGGTGATGCCTCAAGCCTCCCCCTCTGTTTAAAGATGTTTTTTCCAGTTTAACATAGATGGCTTCCTTCACCCCCCTCTCAAACCATCTATCCTAAGGATACCAGTCAGTTAGAACTGATGAAGCCTCTTGGATGAGATTTGGACAGAGGTGGCAAATCCTGGTCCCCGAAAGTAAAAATCCTTTTCCGTTCTGGAGGTCTCCCTCTTCCAACACACCTGATTCAAATGGTCAGGATCGTTACCAGGCTTCTGCAGAGCTTGATGATGAGCTGATAGAACGGAAAAGGATTTTTACTTTCGGGGACCAGGATTTGCCACCTCTGGATTTGGAACGTCTTTGATCTAACTCAAGCAAGTCCAGATGCTACGATTGAAACTAAGAGGTTAAGTATGGGTATGCGAGAAAATAAATTGTCTGCTAGGGAGGCTTCTGTACAAGTAATAAGAGTTTGTCCTAAAAATCCAAATGAGAACAAAATCTGGTTTGGTTGGAGTCTGAACAAAGCTTTACTGACAATTCTTTGGCCACTTGGAGCCAAACAGAAACAGCTACTTTCTGGCAACTTAACGAAGCAAAGTCCAGTGTTAAGATTGGCTTTTGCTTTGTTCACGTTGAAGATGTATTTAAAGGTGCACTTGCTGACCTAAGATGTGTGTTCTTCACTGTGGGACACTCGGCTTGATAAGCAGGAACCAAATGCACCCTCAAGGTCCTCTCTAATCTGCCTGTTGAATAGATACGCGCCTGAAGAAAAAACACACACTCATCTTTCATACCACATTTTGTAAGATCACGTGGACAGTGGTTGGCATGTTCGCGTCAGAGATAACTAGCCAATGAGACTCGGTTGCGTTTAAGTCCATCCTCTGCATTTACTTTATCTGTGACCATAATAAATTGTTCACCTGAGACCTGAAGGATTCTCCGACTCATTCCTGGGCAGTCAATAAAAGAACCTAACACCAGTATTCTCTCTGCTTTTAAAATTGTCTTTAGTATTTACCAGGTCTTGAAAGATATTTTTGTCTTTTTGACTGCTAAATGCTTTAGCGAGCTCACAAGCTAGTTGCTGACTTTGTTAGTCTGCTTTTTGGTGCTCAGCAGACATCGGTTTTTGTTGTTGTTGAGCTTTTTCACTGGAAAATGGTGATGAGAGTGGTAACAATTGAAACAGCAGAGGTGTCGGCCCTTAAACCTAAACAATGAGCCTAAAGATGCTAAAACATCAAGTAGCAACAGCAGCAGCTTTAAGAGGAAGTTTTTTTCTGTGCAACAGGCTGTATTGAGAAGAGAACTGCACTCACTGCCCCAGTTGGCATCAAAGTTGCGGTTGAGATCGGTGCCGTAACAACTACAGTCTGAAGGTCCCGGTGACCTGTTCTTCCTCCACAGTCTAGTCTGAAAAGTCAAAAATAAAATTTAGAAGCGAGTAAGACTGGTACATAACATCTCTGTACTTCATCAGAACAATCCTCTGCTCATATCCTGTTCATCTGTGGTTTGAGATCTTGAGTACAGAATCCTAGAAAAGTAATTTGCTAAATATCCATCAAATACGAGCACTAACTGTGTTGTCTTTCCAGGAGTAGATGTAGCCATCAACGTTGAGTACTGGTGTGACGTAGAAGTCCATGTCCTTCATCATCTTTTCCATTTGTGGGTTTGTTTTGTATGTTTGCAGAATCTGGTTTGTAAGAACAAACAGAACTGATATATTGGATATGTTTAACTTTCAGATATGATGTTTTTCCTTCACCACGGACTGAAAACTGCCATGTAAACAAATTATAAATCCTGGTTTTTAAGATGACTGCAGGTCTCGTACCTGTGACACAAAGTACTGACAGAATGCTGGGGCGATCCATTCCCTGGCATGGATACCACAGTCCATCCAGATAGCTTTCTTTTTCCCTCCAGTGTCCAGGCCAATCTGGGAAACAAATTTAAACATCAATACACAACATTATCCATCTGACCTGTGCTAATTTATGATGACAAATCTGGATTACCTTGAGTAAGCTAATAGTCCTGCCTTCATAGGTCTTTCCATAGTTCACTATGCTCACAACATCAGGGTTCTCCTTCTGCATCTGAGTCATCCAGTTAGTGATCTGCAAGGTTGAGCATCTTTATATATTAGAATGTGTGTGTAGCCAGTAATCTGCCAAAGCAAAGTTAGTGAGAGTAGTGATCCGGCCTTCTCACCTCTGGCATTGGATGATATTTGTAGTAGTCATACCCCACTCTGTTGCACACAAAATATAGATACATTAAAGGCAGTGGTCTTCTGATGTATGTCATTCCTCATGGTGTTAAGCTCTACTTAGAAACCATCTCTACTACTATACCAAAACTAAAACTATGTAAATATGCAAAGATTTATTATTATTAAAGTTACAAGATTGTAGTTTTCCATTTATTGTTGTTTCAAAACCAGTAAGAGACGATAAAATGTTACCAGAGTAACACAACATGTTTCTTAAATGTGCTATATACAACAGCAGAAAATATTTTCTGATGGACTATTTTGATTACGGGAGAGTTTAATGAGACGAAAGTAAAACGTTATGACAATTTCAACACGGCTGATTTGTGAAAACACATAACGACATTAATCACAATCAACGAGCAGCAGCGTTTTACTGAAGTCTTTAGAGCCCTAGCTGAGTGTGATCCAGGCTTGTGTTTCTACCAATAATGATTAACCTGGATGCACACATAATAAAAGTATTCCAGCAGCAATAATAAGTTTTGTTAATGATTAATCTGTATTATAATACAATCAATATTTTAATGGTTACTCTCACTCTTTTGTTGTATAAAGAAATAATATGCTCCTCATAATCTGCTAAATAAAAAGTCAATATGTTTTTTTTTGTAAGATCGATAGCCCAGTACCTAAAGGTGTTCGACTCTGAGTGATTCACAATAATGTAACTCTTATATGAAACTTTTTCTTTTTAAATTCTGCTAAGAATACATCCATAATTTTGCTCAAATTTAATTTTCTAAACATCCAAATAAAACACCTTGACTTGTAATGTAGACTGTAAACTTTGTGTGAATAAAAGACTTGAATGCTTATTCCAAGCCTGAAAGCTCCCTCATATCAGAAATTGAGAAGCAGACGCTACTGTAAAACTCACCTCTCCACGATTGCTGCTCCCACTGCTGAGAGCAGCAGCACAAAGCTCAGTCCCACAGAGTTAAGCATTGTTACTTTGAGAAAGTAAACTCCTTGTTTGCAGCTGTGGCTTCAGTTAGAGCCTTATAGAAGACATGTATCAGATAAAGCCACACCTTTGCCTCATCCACAGACCCCTGGCATCACACACACTATCACATTGTTTGTTAATGTTTAATCTGAGCTAACAGCCTTGATTACTTTACATGTTTCTGAATGGAAAGTCATTGCTGATTTGTTATATTATTGATGGCCCTGATGTGCTGTCATGTGCCTGTAATCATCAGATGATTGATACATTGATTCAAAACAGCCATAAAAATGTAGACGTGAGCCACATGCTATTACATTAAATAGCTGTGTAAGCCTTTTTCCTGACTGCTGCTATCTGCCTTTTAAAGTTTGACCTCTTCTGCTAACTTTAACAGATTCAACAAGTCTATTAGTGCTGAGATTTCAACGCCAACATCGTCAACAGATGATGTTTTCTAGCCGAACCGTTTCTGTGAAAATTAAACAAACTCCTGTAGAAGACAGTGCTGGGTAATTTATAACTGCACAGTTTAAATTGAGTCTCTCTGTGGAAATTGGGATTTAGTGGTTTCCTTGGTCAAATCTTGAAATGGGGTCTTTGAAAGGAGTTCTGCAAGTAGCTCATAGTGTTGTCTATTATAAGCAACGTCACATTTAGCTGCACAGGAGGACATTGTTTATAATACGAACATAAGAGGGAGAAGATTAGATAAGTTAGGTAAAAGATAAAGAACACAAAATCAAAAACGTGAAAGAAAACAGTGAAAGAGCAAAGGTCCGCACAGTCTCGGTCATAAATGCACGTGCTGCACATGTTCCCCTGTCAGATGGCGAGTGTTTGGAAACAGCAGGACGTGACTGTATTGACTGACTGCTGTGGTCCAGATTGAAATGTCAGTGGAAGGTTGTTTTTTTTAACTTACCTGAAACCTCAGTAGACGACGTGGACCTGCGAGCAAGATTTGAGACATCACAACTGGTCTGGAAGCAAATCCTGGTCCAACAGACAACAGACACAAGTGCAATTAAAACTTAAACTTGTGCAGTGAAGAACACGTGCATGGCAATAGACTTTCTCAATGGGGAAGGAGGTGTAGGTGTCATTTTAAGAATTTCAAGCAAGATAATTGAGCTGTTTATGGAAAAAGCCCATCAGACACAACTTATTATTCAACAGTGTTTTTTTTATTATAAATGTTTAAACATGTCTGGAGGCGATGTTCAAACTTAGTATATGGAACAGTGGTTGTATAAACATCTTTATCCTGATATGAAGCGGCATGCCTTGTATGACCTCAAATTGCCTGGCACACTATGACATATCATATCAGCAATTATGACACAACAATAGGTTCTTTGGCCTTTAAAATGCATTAGAATTTAGTCATTACAACATACCAGAGGCACAAACAACATTTCGTTTGTGTCTGGAATGAAGCTGGTCAACATGGGTAGAGCTCAGGTGGACCGCACGACAAGATTGCATGAACCTAATTGAGTTTTTCATTTTTAAAGTAGCACTATAATCGTATTCGAGTTCTCACTGTGATCTTCACATCCTGTTTTTGATTTGTTTTTAGAGATAAATGACTGCAATGCTACACTGCTGTTCACAAACAACATCTGATGCTCTTTGCTCATTTTTCAGCCACGTTTCCTGTCTTTGCTCAGACTTACTATCATGTTGTTGATGTTGAAGTTATTGCAGCTGCTGTTAAAGTCTCACAACACTGCTTTCTTCCCAGGATCTGGTCTCGAGGTGGCGAGACTGGCTTGACCCTCACCCTCCCGGACAAACGTTTCTTGCCAGCGGGACGACGTGGGTCGACGTGGTCCTAACCCAGAGGTTAAACAGTGACAGTAAAATTAACCATCAGCAGCACACATTTTGAGCTGAATAATAAAAGATACTGTAGGAGCCATTTATGTTTATTGTTGGCAGGTTGTTTAGTTTATTTAGATATTTTAGTTGCACTTTTATTGGACACTTGGTGGCGGTAATTGGGCACAGGATGTGTGCGTGTATATATAGAGGGCATAGGTGACAGGAAGAGGAGGGCACAAGTGGGAGAAGAGCACACAGTTCTCACCAGACCACGGAACGGAACAGACAGGAACAGATCACGGAACACACCAGCAAACAAACCAGCAAGACGATCAGGACAGACAACTAGCTACATATGCAATAAGAAAACCCGGTATGTTCAGCTTTGCTTTTCATTACAATAAACATCAACAAAACTGCAAGCGACAGCCTGGAAAATTCTGTTCTTGGGTCTGCGTCAGTTCACTCCCTCTCCACCTGTGCAGTAATGGCAATATTGGAAAATGGATGGAAAATTGTCATTACAGATTCTGGGGACATGTGAGACTTTAATTCATGGACTAAAAAGGGGCACAATTCTTCTGATCTTCATAAAACCCTACCTCTACAAACACAGTACAAATTGTGTTTAAATGTAAATTAAATGTGCAGCCACTATAGTGAGGTCTGCTTTGAATATGTAGAGTCTGACCAGCAGAGGTCAGTACAATGCTTAGTATAGAACAAGATGTATATGACAATCAAACAGATAATGGGACAGGGGCAGAGTGTTTTAAAAACATAACGCCTGTCCATGAAGTAAAGGATACAAACCACCACCTCCAGTTCTAAAGTGGACAGTTTCATCTTTACAAAGGAATCCCCTGAGTGTGCATACGTTTTTGTGTTGTCTTGACATGTCCTCACCACTATTTTTTTAACGCATGTTTTAGCCCTTTGAGATTAATTACTGTTGGAGTGCCGTCCTTTTTTACATTCTGAGCTCCCTGGGTGTCAGTCTGGCTGCTGCTTGGTCTTACCCCGACAGTAAAATGCTTGCATGTTAAGCACGCCTCAGCAACCCAAGTCTTTGTTCCCGCTTTGCTGACATGTGCATCGTGTCTATTTGTGAGCTGCTCATAAGATATAGAGACAAGACCTGTCTGAGCTTCGGCCCTGTGTGCACAAACCCAGTATGTGTGTGTGTGTGTGTGTGTGTGTGTGTGTGTCCCAGATAGAGAATCAAAGCACACTTCACAGGCTCTTTCTTCATAATGATGGATGAAAGCACTAATGCTTTTGGATGAGAGAGACAGGCCACTCTGTTGCACTCAGACACAAGCTTACAACATCTCAACAACTGTCTGTCTGCATGTCTGTGTATGCAAACACATAGTAAGACCTTAGCTGCACTGATGACATCTTAAAGTCAAGTTTATAGAACATTCATCGGTGAGAAACTGATTATTCTTGGGGCCTAAAGGTTAATTAAGTTGTAAACGATTATTAAGTATTATACTTCGGAGAAACACTCAGCCAAAGTTTGCATTACCTGGCAGTTTTCCACTAAATATTTAACAATCACTCCAACTGTTTATTTCAGCACTGGACTCTTTGTTTTAAGAGGTGAAGTTAACTTGGAGTGTGCATGTGGTGAGGAAAAGCTGTGTCAACATCCAGCAGGCTGGAAAAGCTGAAAAGACTGACAAGTTGTTGTAATTACATTCCTGTGAGGTGTTCGGGTTCTTATGGGTCAGTTAGATTTAAGAAGTCAAGCATCTGTTAGAGCTGTACTGACATGTGTGTCATTAACTCGTGGCTTCACTACTTTAGTTTTTTAACCTCCTATAAGGGCAGATAGGTATTTACTTTAGAAAACAGTGAACAAAGCACAATAATAGTAAAAGATCTGACAGTTTTTAGTTGGATATACCTATACTGAAACAAAGACCTCCCCTCACTCGTGAACAAGACCCCGAGATACTTACGTTCCTACTCTCACCTATGGTCATGAGCTTTGGGGTCATGACCGAAAGAACGAGATCCCGGATACAAGAGGTCGAAATGAGTTTCCTCCTCAGGCTGGCTGGGCGCTCCCTTAGAGATCGGGTGAGGAGCAAAGTCACCAGGGAGGAGATCGGAGTCAGCTGGCTCAGGTATCTGGTCTGGATGCCTCCTGGACGCCTCCCTGGGGAGGTGTTCCAGGCACGTCCCACTGGGAGGAGGCCTCGGGGTAGACCTAGGACACGCTGGAGGGACTATGTCTCTCGGCTGGCCTGGGAACACCTCGGGGTCCCACCGGAAGAGCTGGAGGTGGTGTCTGGGGTGAGGGAAGTCTGGGCATCCCTGCTTAGACTGCTGCCTCCATGACCTAGCCCCGGATAAGCGGAAGAAGATGGATGGATGGTGACTAATCGTTAAATATATCTAAATATTTTTAAATTCACTTTCAGGACAAAAGTTCGCTGAGAAGACTGACACTCTCCTATCTGTCCGTTAACTATGAAGGTAGGGGTTAGAAGAATCTTAGCATTAAGACAGAAAGCAGGGTGAAACAGGTAGTTTGACTGTGTTCAAAGTTAAAAGCACAAATACTTACCAACATCTCTAAAGCTGGGTAATTATCAAAAAAGATTAAAGAACCAGTTTAAGGGGAGCAGGCTGTCTTCTAGCTGTTTCCCTGCATCTACACTTTCTGTTAGACCGAGCTTAACATCTCCTGGATATAGCTTCATACTTAAGAATGCAAAAAGGTGATTTCCCATAGGAACAAAATAATAGCCTAAGCATGAAGCACTCTAAGGTACCACAGTCTTTACATAAACAGAAGTACATTAAACGTGTTAATTAAAATGTTGTCGAAACTCTTTTATCCTGCCTTTTGTTTTTATGCTAAGTTAAAATCATGAAGATTAGGAGAAAATCCTCGGGCAACAAAGCAAGCACACAAACGAAATGTCAAACATTCTTATGTCAGCAATCTCTAAATACTTACACCTGAGGCTATACACCTGTACACATGTTAGACAGCTTTTCTCTCACATGGGAAGGTTTCACTTGGTCATTTACTTGTCAGATACATGTCGGTCTACACTCGAGGAGAGAATGATCATAACGGCACCAGTGATTAAAGCTGTAACCATTATGCATACATGAACTGGGACATTGTTGACGAATCCTCTAATGAAATTAAATCAGATTGGGGCTGTTGAAACCCATTAGGGACCCAGGTACTTTAGCAAATACCGAGCAGAGTGAGGCTTTGGCAGGAGAGCTTTTCTGTGGCAAGCCGTTTTAACACGTAATAGAGCTATTTAACTTTCCAGAATTAAAAGCAGTGATATCAACACCGGCATTTTAACTAGTCGTAATTACACTGTGATTAGTCAGAATTGCAGATATCTACAATCCAGTCTAATGAATGTTAAAATGGCTTCCTATATCATTCCTGTCCCATCAGTGTGAGAGAAGCAGATTGCTGATCAGCTGTCACAGGATTTCCCTAACTGTGCTCATGCCAGGAACCCTGACACAGATAATCAGTAGACAACAAACCCTCATTTTGCCACATTCATTAGTATTTGAATATATTCCCAATGTTTGCCCCCTCACGATGTATACACTTAGGTCCAAAAGATCCATATCTATAGATTATGATTGATTAGATGTATTTTTAACTCACTGACGACGCTTAATCATCAGCACACAAAAAGAGCTCACGATCAGCTGCAGATTACAGATCTTCAACATATATTAGGAGAAGTAAGGGTGATCCCTGTGGAGCATCACCCCTGGATCTGATATGGTACCATTTATATGTCTGTGAAGGTTCTCAGTCATCCAGGTCATGGTTATCCTCGTAGTTTCAATCGTAGCATCTGGACTTGCTTCTTTCGTATTTTTGTCTTCTGCTGCTGGAACTTAAATTTCCCTGATGGAGTTATCCAAATGGGATCAATAAAGTGGAGTCTAAGTCTAAGTCTAAGTTTGTCGAAGAGGCTTCATCAGTTCTAAGAAACTGTGTTTAGAACTGATGAAGCCTCATGGATGAGAGGTGAAACGCCTTCGAACTAACTCAACCAAGTCCAGATGCTACGATTGAAACTACGAGGGTACCATTTATATGTACTTACTGATCACTGAAGTACGATTTAGCCCTGATCAGATCCCAACCTAATTAAGCACCAGCAGGATGAAATGGAACAACCCTGATCCACAGAGACCCCATAATGCAACCCACAGGACCCAAAGGATCCTGTAACAAAACCACA
>OMNN01011680.1:41902-62581 GCA_900302755.1 Chromis chromis
CTGTGGAGCATCACCCCTGGATCTGATATGGTACCATTTATATGTCTGTGAAGGTTCTCAGTCATCCAGGTCATGGTTATCCTCGTAGTTTCAATCGTAGCATCTGGACTTGCTTGAGTTTGTCGAAGACGTTTCACCTCTCATCCAAGAGGCTTCTAAGAATCTGTGTTTAGAACTGATGAAGCCTCTTGGATGAGAGGTGGAACGTCTTCGAGCTATAAAGTCCAGATGCTACGATTGAAACTACGAGGGTACCATTTATATGTACTTACTGATCACTGAAGTACGATTTAGCCCTGATCAGATCCCAACCTAATTAAGCACCAGCAGGATGCGATGGAACAACCCTGATCCACAGAGACCCCATAATGCAACCCACAGGACCCAAATGATCCTGTAACAAAACCACAGGACACCCCCAGAAATCCAGTGTTGATGCCCCGATGTGTGATAGCTGTCTTGGCAGGTCAGTGAAGACCTACACAATATTGGGCCAATGGTTTTAGTATTGTGGCCGATGGGTGTATATGTTATAATTATGCCCTTCAGTGGTTTACACAATATAATGAAGTGCTATTGATTGTTCTGTGCAGCCATCGATAATGTTGCAAAGTCAAAGGTCAGTTCACCTTTTTTTTTCAGCTTTAGGAAAGACGTCTGTATGATCATTAGTATTGACTGAGCTGTCTTGAGGCACTTGTGAATTCTTAAAATGGGCAGAATGACAATCCATTTTTCACACATCAGTAGCTTTACTGCTTTACCTAAGCTGCTTTTTTTGGGGCTTGGATATCACCAGAATCAGAATCAACTTTATTGGCCAACATTGGACTCTGTGTACAGTAATCACAAAAAATAAGTACTAAAAATAAGGTAAGAGAACCATACAAATAAGAGCAATCACACCATGAATTCCACTTCTATGAAAGCAAAACAAAATGCCTTCGAGCCTAGAGCAGGATGTTCGGAGAACCCAAAGCATCGGAGAGCAAATTCCCCCACCTCATCAAACATGCTAGTCATGACCTGCGCAAAGACATTGATACAGTGAAAATCAATGTGGAGCTGCTGCAAAACTCTCAACACTCAACTCTCGAGAGGGAGAAGAAGGGAGAGACTTTTGGCACTACTTTAATAAGCCGCTATCTTACAAAATGTGTAAAAAACACCAGCACATGTTATCCAAGCTGGAACACCACACACACTCAGGCCTCCCACACATGGACGCAGTATAAAAGCAATAAGAGTACTTGTAAAACCATCACCACGACTGACAGCAACCACCTAACAAATCACAAACACAAATAGTGTAGCCTTCCTCCTCCACAGTGCAAACCAACTCCCCCTCCTCCCCCCGCTGCCTCCGGACACTTTTCAAAGCATCAGCATCATTTCTCAAGCGGTAAAACATGAACTGAACTAGCAGAGAAATCAACAGCATTCATCCCTTGAGAGAAAGCGAGAGAAACAATGTTTTACACACAATTAAAACAATTTAATGGGGTCCAAACAAAACTAGTGACACACAGCTTGAGGGCAAAGAGGGTCAAGTAACTGTTCAGATGAAGATTCAAACCAGTGTTTGTGTTTGACTAATTTGTCAAATTTGCCTCGAAACAACAAAGATGAAAGAAATGACCAAAAGCTGAATAAACATTCGAGCAATAGAAGTTTGTTTTCTTGTTTCCACCCACATGAACCGTGTCATGGCCTCTGAAATGTATCTTCTGAGCCTTTGTAGGAGGCCTGACCACTAGCCTGGGGAAGTCTAGACTACTGAACTACATATTAGGTTTAAATGAGATAGTTGACCTTAACTCTTGCCTAGCTACAAAATGCTTCGTTGTATTAGCAGTAACATATATTACAACCAGTAAAAAAGTATAACAACGCTTATTTTCAAAACTTTAAACAAACTTGGTCCTGTATGATGCAATGCGTGAGACTCCACATGGACTAGAAAGTAGCATACTAGCAACAAGTACATGTCCATGATGTAAAGAAGGGAGAATATTCAGGGTTTCAGAGGAATCAAGCACTGCCAACATGGCGACAACTGGAGCCACCACGCTAAGCTTTAAAACTGATGTTCAGGAAACCCATAGGTGGCGTCATGTCCCTCTTTATATACATTCTATGCTCCAAACGCATGTATGTCTATTCATACAGGAGGTCTTTAATTAAATAATCACAGCTAGCTACGTTTTTTTAGGAGCAGTAAAAGGCTGTTGGTTTTAAGCTAAGGGTACACAGACTTTGACACAACACAGCTAGCATACAGTGAGTTTTGGTAGCTTTGCTTTTCACACAATAATGCCAACTGATAAATATTTTCAGACAGTTATATTACTTTAACAAACCCTTTTTTTTATTATCTCATAGTTAGCTTGGCTTTCCTGGTAGTCAGTCAGTGAGTATATCTGACAACCATTAAATGTTAGCTTAAGAGAAGGCTAACATACTGAGGTGTATAAAATTCAACAGCCAAAACAGTAAAATGTTTCAAAATAAGTTCTCACCTGAGAAATATTTTACCTGTTGCTTTTCTTTTTCATTTGAGCATCCAACAGCAGCACAAAAGTGGTATTTTCAATTATTTAACAATATGAACCTCAGTGCAACATGGCGGCAGCAGCAACACGAGTCTGTTCCCCTGTTAGCTTGTTAGTGCCTGCTAACTGTGTTAGCTGTAGCTGTTGGTTTTAAGCTAAGGGAAATACAGACTTTGACACAAAACAGCTAGCATTCAGTGAGTTTTAGTAGCTTTGCTTTTAACACAATAATGCTAATTGGTAAATATTTTCAGACTTTTACAGATATATTACTTTAACAAACTTTTTTTAAAATCTCATAGTTAGCTTAGCTTTCCTGGTAGTCAGTCAGCTAGTATATCTACAAGTACTGACAACCATTTTATGTTAGCTTAAGTCTTAAGAGAAGGGTAAGAATTCCTTACTGCGGGGTATCAGACCAGTAAAATGTTTAAAAACTAGTTTTCACCTGAGAAATATTTTACCTGTTGCTTGTTTAAAGTGGTATTTTCAATTATTTAACGATATGAACCTCAGTGCAACATGGCGGCAGCAGCAACACAAGTCTGTTCCCCTGTTAGCTTGTTAGCGCCTGCTAACTGTGTTAGATGTAGCTGTTGGTTTTAAGCTAAGGGAAAACAGACTTTGACACAACACAACTAGCATACAGTGAGTTTTGGTAGCTTTGCTTTCAACACAATAGGCAATTGATAAATATTGTCAGACGTTTACAGATATATTACTTTAACAAACTTTTTTAAAAATCTCATAGTTAGCTGAGCTTTCCTGACAACCATTTTATGTTAGCTTAAGTCTTAAGAGAAGGGTAAGAATTCCCTTACAGTAAAATGTTTAAAAACTAGTTTTCACCTAAGAAATAGTTTACCTGTTGCTTGTTTTTTTCATTTGAACATCCAACAGCAGTACAAAAGTGGTATTTTCAATTATTTAACGATATGAACCTCAGTGCAACATGGCTGCAGCAGCAACACAAGTCTGTTCCCCTGTTAGCTTGTTAGCGCCTGCTAACTGTGTTAGCTGTAGCTGTTGGTTTTAAGCTAACAGCTAGCATACAGTTTTGGTAGTTTTGCTTTTAACACAATAATGCATTGATAATTGATAAATATTTTCAGACTTTTACAGATATATTACTTTAACAAACTTTTTTTATTATTATTTTTTAAATCTCATAGTTAGCTTAGCTTTCCTGGTAGTCAGTCAGCTAGTATATCTACAAGTACTGACAACCATTTTATGTAAGAGAAGGATAACATACTGAGGTCCATCAAATTCAACAGTCAGAACAGTAAAACGTTTCAAAATAAGTTCTCACCTGTGAAGTTTTTTATCTGTTGCTTGTTTTGTCATTTGAACATCCAACAGCAGCACAAAAGTGGTATTTTCAGCTATTTAAATGGTAATGCAATATGGTGGTGGCAGTGACACAAGTCTGTTCCCCTGTTAGCTTGTTAGCGCCTGCTAACTGTGTTAGCTGTAACTGTTGGTTTTAAGCTAACAGCTAGCATTCAGTGAGTTTTGGTAGCTTTGCTTTTAACACAATAATGCTAATTGATAAATATTTTCAGACTTTTACAGATATATTACTTTGACAAACTTTTTTTTTTTTATTATTTCTTTGTTAGCTTAGCTTTCCTGGTAGTCAGTCAGCTATTTAAATGGTAATGCAATATGGCGGTGTTAGCTTGTTACAGCTAGCTAATTGTGTTAGCTGTAGTTGTTTGAACACTTTTACACAACACAACCAGCATACACTGAGTTTTTGTAGCTTCGCCACTGAAAATAGCACCTACTGCGCTAAAAACGAGTCAATACAACGAGCTAAAAAGATGTTAAATCACTCTGTGGGTTCGCCATTAGTAGCTACTTTTTAATAAGGTCCTTCATAACCACTACAGCCACCTTCGTTTGGAAATTACAATTTGAGCAGCTGTTCTCTGAAGCTGAAGTCACTCCACATTGCAGCAGAAGATAAGCAGCCTTTTGATGGACTGCTGAGAGGCTAAACTGTACTGTGACAGTCGTGAGCTGAATGGAGGCAGAGAGGAGAGAGAGGAAGTGTGTGAGAGAGAAGCAGTTGCCTTAGCAGCGCAGTCTCATTCCTCCACAGTCGGGCTTCAGTCCGCCGTCAGAGCGCTTCACCGGGGCTTCCCTCGCCGCTCCATTAGCCCGTCACTCTCCGGCTTTTCAACGTTTCATCCTAAAAACTCCACTTTGGGGGGTTTCTCCAAGTTTCCCAACACGGGTGTTATGAAGAAAAGGGCGACGGTGGCACGTTGATTCAGCTTCAAACAGGTGTAGGTGCCGTCATGGCTCTGCAGGCGGTGAACGGCAGTGAGGCGGACGGGTCAGCGGGCTGCGCTCAGCCGGGTAACCTCAGCCTGGAAGTTACCGACTACAACATGAGCTGCTCCAACCGCTCCGAGCTCCTCAGACCGGCCACCAGAGCCAGAGGTAAGACCCGATCTGTCTTCTTTTTCTGCACACCAACATGTCCCTCATGAATCACCCAGGCTGAGGTGTTAAACTGCCTCAGATGGCACCCCAGCAGGCAACATCTGGCCCGCATCAGATCCAATACAAACAAATGAGGTGTTAAATTGTTTTGTTTTTAAATTAGGCTTATGGTTATTCTTTCTCAATTGCTCTTTTTGTTGGCACTAGGACAGAAAACAAGTTTTGAATGGGTCTTTGGAAAAAAGACAAGAAAATATATCGGGGGCAGTGGTGGCGCAACAGGTTAAGCCCCCGACTACTGATCAGAAGGTCATGGGATCGAATCCCACTGCGGGCAACCATGAGAAAGACGTTAAACTGCTCCCCGGGCGCTGCACAGCGGCAGCCCACTGCTCCTGCTACGTGCATGAATTGTAGCAGGAGCAAAATATATATTTATGTATAGTATGATAGGTTAAATGCAGAAGTTTAATTTCCTAAAGGGGGATAAATAAAGGTTTATAATTATTATAAGTTTGTGGCATGTTACAGTGCCTTTATTTCATTTAACAATCTGCTACCTATGACTGATAACCTGCTTAAAATGTAATCAGCAGACCTAATGTGCAATAATGTTATCCAAGATATCAAATTGGATGGTGTAGCACAAACAAAATGCTCGTTTACTCCCCCCCTCATTAGTGCACACCCTGTCTGATGTCTGTTTTACCTGAAAATGACCTGCAATCAGGGGTTTTCTTTAATTCCTAGCCTTCATTGTAATCAATCACCACGCAACCGAATTTACTGCTGCTTCCCTCCTGCATCAATAACACCCCAATCTGAAGGAGCAGCGTGGAAAGCAGTTTTAATTCTCAATGTTTGTTTGTCTCGCTTATAATTCTCAGAGAGGAGATTAAAACCCCTCCACACCAGAGAGGAGATAAGCCCCCCCTGAGCTAAGTCTTCTATAAGGACACCAGTTGAATGTAGGGGCTGATTTGGGCGACAGTTCTCTCTTCTCTGCTGCAGCGTTGAGAAAATTTCAAATCTTGCCCCACTAAATAATTCACAGACAGTCCTCCTTCTTTGCTGCATTACTTTTATTGACCTTATAGGAGGCGGGCGTGCAGCGGTGTGGGCTAAATTACCTGGAGAGCAATCACAAGCTGTGGGGCGTGTTCGCCGTTTGACCAAGAGAAATGCTTCACATTGTTGGCTCCGTCTCATTCCTCCTCTCCCACATGTCTGTAGGGTGACACAAAAAACAATCTTCTGTTATTTACCGTCATCCTTAGCGGATCTGTTGTATTTTCAGGCCAAAGAAGAGCAATAAAGGCTGATTGTTGCTCTCAAAAGTCCACAGCTGGAACAGGAGATTAAAGCCCCATCCCTTCACTTGGGGAATTACCGCTGTTCGATTCATTGAATTGGAGATTTAGTCCTTTGCTTGCAGAAGGGCTGAGCTGCTGATGCAGTGGGAAAGTACTTTTATATTAGCGTTCACTCAGAAAAGGTTTGTTTTTATTGGTTATGTTGGGAAAAAATGCTTAAATCAGCCATTCTGAGCAACTTTTTTGAGCATTAATAAACAGAAAGTGGTGCGTTTTAGGTTTATGAAAAGGTTAAAACAGTCTGAGCCAATAAAAATGTAATAAAGTTGAAGAAATATGCTGTATTTAATCAACATATTTCAATACAGAGAGCATAAAACACTAAAGTTACTCCAATTTAGATGAAAAATTGAGAAATTGTCACTTTATAATTTATATAATAATAAATGCATTGGTTTTATATAGCACTTTTCTGGACACTCAAAGACGCTTTACATTGCATTATTCATTCACTCCATACTCAATGGTGGTAAGCTATGTAGCCACAGCTGCTCTGGGGTAGACTGATGGACGCCAGGCTGCCAATCTGCTCCATCGGCCCCTCTGACCACCACCAACCATCACTCTCACACTGCATTCACCCAGGCTTCCTGGTGTTCCCTCACGGTCTCCCATCCAGGTACTGACCAGGCCCTACCTCTCTTAGCTTCCCAGATGTGACGGGATCTGGCATCCACAAGGCGGTATGGCTATATCGGCTATATATGGCATAAATAATCACTAACAGTTATTTTCATTACAGATTAATCTGCAAATTATTTTCTCAACTACACTTTCTCACTAACAATCAGTTTCTAGAAGTCCAAAACGACATCTTTAAATAGCTTGTTTTGTCTGACCAAAAGTCATATAATAGCAGGCTGGAGGCTTTATACACCTTATAGTTACTGACACCAGCTTAACTTCTAACGATATTACAATGAGAGTCTGCTTTGTGTCACAACTGCATGAATTGTTGAGCTCTTCTTTCTCTTATAGTTACTGTAGGTACTGTAGAGGTATAGAGTTGCTATAGAGGGTTTTCAAACGGTGAGGTGCACCTCTCTGGGGAGGCGTGGGAGAGTTGAAAGGAGGCGCGAAAAGAGAGATGAGACAATACAGTACGAGGTGAAAGAGACAGGAGCATGCTGTTGTTCTAAAAACAACCGCTGGTTACATGCTATAGGTTGGAGCTGCTTTATCAACACATTCAGCAGATGGACATCAGTTGCGTTAAATATCACACTTACTGACGGAGCGATCACTCAGGCAGGTCTGAACAACCATGATGCATGTATTTTTAGATTCAGTGTGACTTAAGCTTCGCGAGGATGTCATTATCTCAGATGTACATTGCAAATAAACATCTAGAAACTCCAGAACTTGCTTGAGAATTAACATATTTTTGAGATTTCTTCAGTATCAGAGTGATAGCTGTCTGTACATTCATGGCTACACTGCAAACTGGAACTGCTGTTAGAAATTCGGCATCATTTTGATTGTGCCAATTTACCAAAATGTATGCAAATATAGGGGGGAAAATGAGGCGCAGTGTCAGACTTTGAAAATCCCTGCTTTATATACAGTTTCCTGTTTCGTTTAAAGTCCACAAGCTTTGATATTTTAACAAGTCTGTTTTCCAGTGTGCCTTTGTTGCATTGTCTTAATTTAGTACACTGCCGTATTAAGAAAAGGACAATGTTTCAGCAAGTGTGACTGTCCATATTGGGGTGGGTGGGAGAAGTAGCTCCTTTTTTGTTCTCTCACTTACTTTTGGCTGTTTTTTTTAACGTCCAAAATATGAAATGATCCTCTGAGATCTGTGCAATTGAATTTTGGAGGCTTGTTTTTTTCTACTGTTGCGGTTCCTTCGACTGATAGAGCAGTTCCAACCACGCAAAAGTGAAACGACATGTGACGTACATCACATTATAAGTAATCACTGTGGACTCCTGGGAGCAGCTCAGCTCAGACAGGATCCTGCTTATGTGGAACAACATCTGCAGCCGCACCTTGACACCGCATGGACGCCGTGTGCTCCCCGCTGATTCAAAGTGGCACTTTGCTGAGCTCACCCCGTCCTCCTGAGTCCACGTGGGATAAGTTATCATGGAGTGGATCTCATAAGCATTAAATGAACGCTGTTTTTCAGAGGGAAACCAGTCAGTTGCCTTGAGCGAAAAGAAAAAAATAGAGAGAGAGAGACTACTGCAGAGATGTTGTACCGCATACACAGTGGCAGTGGCAGGGCGGCTAAGGAGTTTCTAATATCTAACCAATTTCCCCAATGAGGTGTCTTGCAGGAGAAATTAGCATCTCATTTCCCTTTGGGAATTTGCACAGTGATGTCGCCTGTCATAACGTGATCACAGTAATCAGATCAAATAATTGGAAAATTTGGAAGCGACCTGGTGAGACGGAACTCGCAGCACGCAGGCACAAATTATTTGAAGCATCCTCCGTTGCTGATAATGAGCCGCTGCCTCTTAGGTACAATCCAATCCAGAGGAGCTTAAAAATCCTACTGTAGTGCACATTTAATGAGGAAAATCAATAAAGGATTATAGCTTTTAGTGCCATCAGTTCACTGCACGAAAACTGTACATATATCATAAATCTTGAGGGTGTATTATGATTCTCTGGAAAATAATAGCACCAATAAAGATTTTCTTAAACATTCTCTCAACCGTGGAATAGCTGTATTGATCTGTAATGCTCGCGGTCTGCACACTGGCTTTATTAACTCGCTGTATCAGAGGTCTGGAATGAGTTTGAGCCACAGTTTTATGGGGATTACCTTCTAACATTGAGGCTCAGTGAATCTAACAGGCAGCTGATTTCACTGCCAGTTAATCCTTAATCATGTGACTTAGTTGTGCAGTATATGTGATGAAGTATAAGCAGCCATATAGTATTGGGCTCTCAAAGACGATTCTGAGCTTCAATTGATTTTTACTCTGAACTTTAAGGTCTCTAAAGTCCAGAGAAAGTCCAATTAGTAATTGAACTGAACTGGCGCTCCTTAGGAAACACCGCTGCCACACTGCTGGTTTGTTTTATGTAGTGATTTATGGGATTCGAGTGGAAAACACCTTGGCTGAATGTTTAATTTAAAACGGAAATCCCTGAAGAGGCAGCTCCTGTAATTGCAAAAAGGTGCTGGTTCAAATTAGACTTACACAGAACAGAATGAGAAAACCACAGAATCAACAAGGTAGGGCTCACGACAGTTGATTTCACTTCCTTATAATTAGTATTTTGAAAATTAATGCTGCGTTAAGTAAATCATCAAGGCTCCAAGAAGTTTGTCTGCCAGAGTCCTCATGATTGAAAGGTACACTATATTGCCAAAAGTATTGGAACACCCCGACAAATAACTGAATTCAGGTGTTCCAATCACTGCCACGGGTGTCCAAAATTAAGCACCAAGGCATGCAGACTGCTTCGACCAACGTGTGAAAGAATGGGTCGCTCATTTTGGACAATATCATGCTCCCAACTTTGTGGGAACAGTTTGGGGATGGCCCCTTCCTGTTCCAACATGACTACCAGTGCACAAAGCTAAGGTCAATAAAGACATGGATGAGCCAGTTTGGTGTGGAGGAACTTGACTGGCCTGCACAGAGTCCTGACCTCAACCTGATAGAACACCTTTGGGATGAATTAGAGCAGAGACTGAGAGCTTCTGGTCCAACATCAGGACCTGACCTCACAAATGCGCTTCTGGAAGAATGGTCAAAGATTCCCATAAACACTCCTAAACCTTGTGGAAAGCCTTCCCAGAAAAGTTGTGGCTGTTATAGCTGCAAAGGGAGGGCCAACTCCATATTAAACCCTAAGGATTAAGAATGGGATGTCATTAAAGTTCATGTGCGTGTAAAGGCAGGCGTCCCAATACTTTTGGCAATATAGTGGACCTTGAAATATTACATGCAGCAAGGGGGTTGACTCAGATTCACAAAGCAAGCAGGAAAAGTTTATTCATTTAGCAGCTTTCACAACAAAAGCTGCAGAAGCACAAGAAGCAGATGGAAAAGAAAAAAGGCAATATATAAAAACAAACAAGACTAAGAGTTCAGCCCAAGACTACAAATCAGTAAAATAAAAGAAAGTAGCTTCATAGCAAAGGTTGGACGTTTTGGGAAATATACTCATTCCACTTCTTGCAGAGAGTTAGATAAGCAAACTGACACCACTCTCATCTGTCATGCACAGTAAATATAATGTTTGGACAAGTTGTAGGTCTGTCTCTGAGTCAGGACTTTCAGAGTTGACTCAGTCAGTACCTCAGGCCGATGCAGCTGCTTGACTGTTCGTTTTCTCATCTTGTCTTTTTCATAAAAGCAATGTGTATCAATACCGATGCCCTTTCATGCACAGAATACAGTCCGAGCATGTATATAAAGATGGATGAACCCTTCTCAGCGTCACGCATAGGTTTAATGAACAGCAGTTGTAAAGCTCAGTGTGGTGTCACCACCTTGGCAGTGCCTGATTCCTCCTAGCTGATCAAAAAATGAGCAGAGTTGGAGCCCGAGTGGAGCTGAGGCGGGCAAACGTCTCTAAGCTATTGGCTGTGCTGTTATTGCATCCATCTGTCACTCAAATTGTCCACGCCCCTAATCATGTGTGTATAACTGTATTATTTAAGCCTTAATACGATTTAAACTTGTGGATTGTATAAAAATGTATCCCCTGTACAGTCATGAATGGAGAAATCCCATTTTTAGAGAAAATTTGACAATAAAGCAGGGTATACTTTAGGGCGGGGCTATCTTGTGATTGACAGGTTGCTACCGTATCACCCTGCATAGTGTCCTTGGGTTCTCTGATCAGAACCACCACTCGTTTCTATGTCTGGTTTCAAAAGACCAAGATGGCGTCGGCCAAATGTAGCTTCAAAACAGTAGTCCACAATCCAATGGGTGGCGTCAGAGTCGCTACATCTATGTTTTATACACAGAGTTTGGTTTAAACATGACTAAACCGATGTCTGTAGTGTCACAGGGCGAAGCAAAAGAGACTTACTAAATAGAAAGTGTGAATGAAAGATTCAATAAAGCATTCATTAGATCAGTGGTTCTGAACTGGTCCAGCCTCAGGACCCACTATGTCTCTATTAATGACGGTCACGACCCAAATTTTTGAAGTTTGCTGTTCCTGTTAACAAATTAAGGTTTATTTTGGGTGTAGTCTCAACGCATTTTGATACAGCTTGGGAAAATTTTGGCTTATTTTTTGCTCATTTTGGTATATTTGGACACTTTTGCCAAGTTTTGGGCATATTTTGTTCCATTCTGACAGATTCTGAGCACATGTTGGTTTATTTTTGGCACGTTTTAGCATAAATTTCTCCAGTAAGCTGGCAGAGCCACATCTAGAGGTTAATAGTGGACAACTACTGGTGTCACGACCACTAAATATCCTGCTAAGAAACACTTCCTTGAAATTAAAGACTTTATACCACTACTTTTTGGGGGGGACATGCTTCTGCGACCCTCTAAAAATGGCTTCGCGACCCACTTTTGGGTCCCGACCCACCAATTGAGAACCACTGCATTAGATCACAGAGCTAAAGATATTCTACCACTTTGGAACTGGATCCAGAATAAAAACAGCTATTGGAAATCACCCCTGCACAGTGAGGCATCCTAATTCTAATCGGTTTGTAGACTCATTGCAAACATGGCCTCCATGGCTGTGTAATTTACAGTCTGTAGCCTGCCTGCCCTTTGGACACTGGGAGGCATCTCCCTTCATATCATTGTGTTTGCAGAGGCAGCAGAGGGGACATGGATTTACTGAATTTGTCACCCTCAGGAAAGGCTGCAGTGCAGTAAGTCTGCCTGCTGAATGCTTCACATAGACACAAGCTCACAGCAGCTGCAGATGTGCCATCCTGCCAATAAGCCGATTGTCCCAGACTTATCAAGTTTCATTTACAGTTGGTTCGATTGTTTGCAAGATGTCAAGTTAAAACATTGAGCTTAGTGTTAGAAAATGTGGATAAAGACCCAAAAAGAAGCCAATGTACATGTCAGAACAGGCCTCGTGGGTAATCGAATATGTGCTGAGCTTGTTCTTGCGCTACAAACAAGCTTATTTCCAACTTCCTAAAATTTCAAAGCAATGTCGATCAATAATCTCTCACGGGGTTGCAGGGTAGGAAGACTAATTGAGTTGGATTGTGCTGACTGTTACAGTAAGCCGCCTCATTACAGAGATACAGTGAGAGATGGACTTCTGCATCCTGAGCACTGCGTTAAATCGCCGCCAAAGGAATCACTTATCACTTTTTTAAGACTCAGTAATGCAGGTCATGTACTGAACAGAGTTAAATCTGCTATCCGTCAGATTTGTGTACAACTAGAACGCACCCACTGAATGTTGTGCTGCAAAGCCTACATATTCACTTTGATCCTTTCAGACAAACGAGACTCTCACATCTGACACAAGGTGAAACCAGAGATGTTCCTCTGTGAGTAAACTGAACATAAAGAGATCAAACGCACCCCGTCCTGAACCTCATCTCTGGATCTGTTAGAATACAAGACATGCCATCAATTCTCTGAACTTATCTTGGCATTTAAAACAAAAGCCAGTGTCTGATTGGCCGTGACAAGCAGAAGGATTGATGGGGATTAAAGAGATTGGAAGTGCTATGTGATGTCAGATACTGGCTTATTGGCAGAGCGGACGCAAATAAGGAGGAATTAGAGGCGACCTTTTCACTCCGAGGAGACATTTATATTAAGCATGTTTGTAGTGGAGTGTTTACTAGTTAAGAATGAAATGCCTCCAAAACACATCCATTAATGGGTAGAAGGAAAAGGATGTTTATGTGTAATAACCAGCAGGCGCTTGTGCTTGAAAAAGAAAAAAATGGAATCAATTTCACAACATATCTGTTCTGACTTCAGACAGTTTTTTTCCATGCAATCCTTTGTGGATAAACACCATAGATGGTAAATAAAGCACATTTATTAGTCCAAGATAAAGTTAGGTTGATTCTTAAGATGCTGTATGACTGTAAATTAATCAAATAGAAAAAAGTAGGACCAAAAGCATGTTGAATTTAGCTGTTTCTCTTCTGTCACTGTGAGTTGAGAAAGCACTATTGAAACTCCAGTCTGCTGGGTGAGTGTTGCCCCTCACCTCATGCGAGTCGTTAGGTCATTCCCTCTCACAATGGGGTTCGTTAGGGCCCTTTGTGACCAGGTGTGAAAGGTTTCCGTTCTTCCTGGGTACAATGCAGTATTACATTCTTTACCCAACAACACTCACCCTAGCAGACTGGAGTTTCAATAGTGTTAATGGCTCCTGAAGAGTATAAAATCTGGAACTCCCAACCAGTCAGTTTAGAACTGATGAAGCCTCTTGGATGAGAGGTGGAACATCTTCGATCTAACTCAAGCAAGTCCAGATGCTACGATTGAAACTACGAGGATTTCTGGGCCATAAACTGTCCTGGCATTTAAAGTAGCTACACAGTCATTTGTTTTTTTGTTCTTCCTTACGATGATAAGCGCTATGTGATGACATAATTCGTTAGCCTCATAGCATAATTGCCTAAGTCATATTTTAAGGTCTTCAGAAAAGCCATCTATGTATAGCGCCACAAATGCAAAGAGGCAAAGAGATGACTTTGGCAGATAGAGAGTTTGTAATGTAACAAGCATTCTGATGAGGCAATAATGTACAGTCAATCAGCAGTGTTATAAAAGTAGAGTTAGGCAGGTATCACAATTTGGCCAAAAGATGACTTAGGCAGTTATGCTAGGAGGCTAATGATATGTTGTAAATATGCGCTATATAAATGAAATTGAATTGAATTGAATTAATGCAATTTAGACTATTTAGATTAGTGCAGAACTTAGCTATAGAGACCAAACCCGTTTTTGTAGCAGGCTGTAAAGTGTTTTTTTTTCTGTGGTGAAGTTTGACATTTTAACATGAGTGTCTATGGGAATTGACTCAATTTTGGAGGCAGCCTCAAGTGGACGTTCAAGGAACTGCAGTTTTTGGCACTTTGACATTGGCTTCGTTTTTCTGTTTGATGCAACCAAATGCAACCATATCAATGTGGCAAGATGTGAATTATGTTGTGTGTAATATGAGCAAAACAGGGACCCATCATGTAAACACTGCTCCTTAGTGCCACTAGTGGTCTACAACTCTGTTTTCTGTTTTTTTAATCCCACTCCTGCAATTTCTGTGTACGACACCCATAAACATTCTGATGATAGATGCCTACACAACATTATTTTACTGTGTTGTATTAATAAAGAAATACACACTGTACCTGTACCTATGTAAAATAGTGGAATTACAATTTTATTCATAGGAATCAGCAGCTGTCGGGCAGCAAGTACGCGTTTCATACATTTCTCAACAGTCTATTATATAATGTGTGCTGGAAGCAGTGTTGGGGAGCTTACTTTGAGAACAAATCAAGTATGTCACTTCAACCCAGAGGTGCCAGATTTGTGCCTGTTGTATACCAATATTCCTCCATCACTGTCAGTAACCACTGTGACATTTTTTGCTAGTGTCAGATTTGCTTTGCTTTCATATTGTCGGTTAGCGGTAAGCCCACTCCCATGAGATTTACACTGGGACCCATGGGATCCCAGTGCAGTCCTCTACTCCTGAGCTTACATTTTAATAAACTGGCATTTTAAATTCACATTAAAACGCACTTGTTTGAAAAGAGGAGCTACAGCTTACACACAGTATGCAGAGGAGCTTAAATTAGTGCAGGACAGATTGGTTCAGTAACTGATCAACATTATGTTAATTAACTAATTTAATGCTCGGTAAATATGCTAAGTCATTCATGAAGCAAGTCTGGCAAACATTTACTTAAAGTTTATTCCCAATTTTGAAATAAAGTCTTAACTCAAGGTTCACTTATTGGCTTTTTCCAGAGTTTAATTCACTTCACTGGCTGCTTTCTGTTTAATATTTATGTCAACTGACCATCTCATAAAATGGACTGTAGGATAGAAAAGCAAGAACTTTGAAGGTGCCCTTTTTGGCCTTGAGAGATTTTCCATCATTTCTGAAAATTGGTGAATCAAATAGTAACTAATATAATGTTGAGTTGCAGCTTAAATGCTGCAGTTTTGAAACACATGCTGACAGCTTGTTTTTAATAGCTACGATTGCCGACTCCCCTAAGTTCAGAATTCATTTTCTGACTCATATCTACTACTTGTCAGGTTCACTTCCAAGCAGCTTTCTGCTCTCTTGTAATTAGGAGGAACATGAGATTTGGACCGAGCTGAAAGTCATTTCTAACAATCTGGAACATTTCATCATCTCACTGGGGCTTTCGATGAGCAACCCAGCCTCTAGGCAAGGTTGTGATTAAAAGGACGGTTCAGAAGTGCAGCTCTTTTTCTGAAACATCACCTCTGAGTTCATTACTGATGATTATTTTTGATCGTTGTAACAATTTATTCACGATGAGATCCAGCCCTTTTTGCTCCACAACCCCCAATGAATGACAACGCTTCCAAACGGCCTGCTGTGTCTATGAAGTTGTGCTTAATCTAACAATAAGGCAAAGTGAGGTGATGTGCTGAAACGTCAATGAACCCTGTGGAGAAACATAATTACTGTTTGCACTGCAGCAGCCAATGGGACGTGCAGAGCAAATAGAGCAGCAAAGGGTTAAATTACCAGACACAACTCTAACAGAAGCAGCAGCTCTCTGCTCTGGTTCAAAACTAAAACGTTCCACGTCAACAACTTCTGCTGCATATGAGCATCTCAGAGGTGAACGGCTTCCCTTATCTGGGATGTATTTATAGATTCCTGTGGATTTGAACACAGCTGTCATGCTTGAGGGAGTCAAAGGAAGCAAAGCGAATTGTCCTGCAGTCATTAGGCTCGAGGGAGCCAACATACCACTGGTGCTCAATGAATAGATAATTCCATTTTCACTTGGCTGGGCTGCAAAAACTCAAACACAATAGCGGCTGCTGAGCCAGTGGGAGCTCCCTGCTTGGTGTTGGTGCTGGAATTCTCACAAGACAGCCAAGAGCTGATTATGTATGTCTCACATGTTTCCATTGTGTAGATCCAAGTCTCGTCAGTTAGCGGATGTTTCTTATATGAGCTTGGACATGGTGTCAATCTTCAGCTGATGAAACTGCTCTCAAAAAGCCATCAGAGCATTTCAAAAGCAGAATTCATATTTGCAGCTGAGGGAAACAGGGTGCCTCAGGGTGCAGAGGTGGTTAGCATGCACCCTGCAGTGTCCTGACTTCTAATCCAAACCTCAACCTGATTTTATCGTCGCTGTTTGGTTCCTCTGCAGTTTTTCCAGTCAAAGTAAAACTGTACCTAGATATCGGCTGTGTCCTCTTATATTTCCTCAACATTTTTATATTTATTTCAGACACACTGCAGTTCTTTTCTTAGCAGTAACGATGTCATTTCATTTTCCCATTTACTTTATTTAACATTACTGTAGATTAGCTTTGCACTTCAGTTCTGAAACCAATTACACGTCAGGTAAAGTCATACAAACAGCATCAAAGTGGAAACATATAGAACAATTATATCACTACACATGCAGCACAAACTCATGAGCATCAATTGTATTATTAAGTAATAATACCAGTTATTAAAGTACCAATAAGCATGTCATGTTATACCACTGTTTAAGATCCATCCATCCATTATCTATACACCGCTTAATCCTCTGTAGGGTCGCGGGCGGGGCTGGAGTCTATCCCAGCAGACTCTGGCGAAGGCAGGGGACACCCTGGACAGGTCGCCAGTCTATTGCAGAACACCAAGCACACTCTCATTCACACCATTACACACAATTTAGAATCATCAATTAACTACAACATGTTTTGGACTGTAGGAGGAAGCCACATGCACAGGGAGAACATGCAAACTCCACACAGAAAGATCCCAGGCGTCCTAACTGAGGATCTTCTAGCTGTGAGGTGACGGTGCTAATAACCGAGCCACCGTGCAGCCCCATATGGTAATATTATAAATAATCCAGCAGCAGTAACTATCTGGTTGACACCCCAACATAGGAACAACATAACACATGCTCTCCACTCCAATACACTAATATTCTGAGTGCAAGTCATTTGCCAAAAAATAGACAAAATGCACAATGAACAAACATTTAACTATAACTGATAGCTTTTTTAAACATTTCTGTAGCTATTGTGATAATGTTGTTATTAGGAATTCTTTTGGTCGTGACAATCATGTAGTGAAAATCTAAATTAAATATACACAGATATAGATGCTACAGAAACCGTTCACACCTGGCCACAAAGGGCCCTAACGAATCCCATTGTGAGAGGGAAGGACCTAACGACTCACATAATGAGGTGAGGGGCAACACTCACCCAGCGGACTGGAGTTTCGACAGTGTTAATGGATCCTGAAGAGTCTAAAATCTGGAACTCCCAACCAGTCAGTTTAGAAGTGATGAAGCCTCTTGGATGAAGGTGGAACGTCTTGGAGCTAACTCAACCAAATCCAGATGCTACGATTGAAACTACGAGGAGAACCATGACCTGGATGACTGAGAACCTTCACAAACTCTGCTGTTTCCACCGCACATTTAATCTGCTTCTCCTTCTCCACTTGTTCAAAATCCCCTTTACTGTGAGAAACAACAGTAACAATGTCCAAGTAGTAACCTACACAATGAAAATGGTGAGTTTTGCTGAAGATTTGGATCGTGCAATAAGGCCAGCAACTTGGATCTTTCAGTAAATTAGTCATTTGAATGACGGTGCTCGCCTCGCTGTTCTGCAGTGGTTTATTCTGGGCATAGCAACATCCAAGTTGGAACATTTTTTATGGAGAGTCTCTGCATCACATTTTCTTAACTCACTTTAATAAGGTCAATGTAAGATTTTTTTATTTAAATAACAGACTATATTTTCTAAGTAGATCATTTAAGTCCTTCTCCGGTCATTGATTTATCCCTTAAACCTCATCTTTGTGTATCAAAGTTATATATATATGTAAGTTTTTTTTTCAGTGAGAATAATTCTTTTATACTTTAAAATGGCTTAGATGTAACTCTACATAGTTTATACCACTACTTATATTGCAAATTTCAAACAACAGCTGTTGAGCCAAAATGCTTCCCAGCATAGAAATAAGATTGCATTTGCAAACAAACAAGTTTAAACATTAAAGTTAAGACTCTACTGTGTTATTTATCATAAAAAGTTTAATAATTCAGTTGAAACCCTACAATATTATGTATAATACAAATTAACCTCATAAGTAAGTAAGTAAGTAAGTTATAAGTTAACCTTTATTTATCCCCTTAGGGAAATTCAACCTCTGCATTTAACCCATCCTACTATACATACAAGTAGCAGGAGCAGTGGGCTGCCGCAGTGCAGCGCCCGGGGAGCAGTCAGGGGTTAAGGGCCTTGCTCAGGGGCCCAACAGTGGCAGCAGTCGGGGTTCGATCCTCCGACCTTCTAATCAGTAGTCAGGGGCTTAACCTGTAGCGCCAACACTGCCCCCCAATTGATTACCTTCAATGTTAAGTTTTAGAACCTACAAAATTATATACTCTAAAAAATTACCATGACTAATTTAAAAATTAAAGTTAAACCCCCTACAATGATACATGGAAAATCCAGTGAATTCAAAGATCGCATGAGCGAATATATTGGTGACGGTGGAGAGTAAGAATTCCCTTTAAACAGAAAGAGACCTCCAGAAGAACCAGGCTCAGGGAGGGAGGGCATTAACTGGTTGGGGTGAAGTAAAGAATGGCAGAGACACACAGATCTGATCTAGGTTTTCCCATATTTTATGGGTCTCTAGACACACTGAGGAGATGTATTTATTTTTAAAAACCCATGAAAAATGTGGATTTTTTTTATAATTTGGCCCCTCAAATTTTTGGATCTTGTATGAAGATCATGAAATCAAATGATAAATCATCTCAATATTGTGTCATAAAAAATTAGCAAGCATTAAAATTCAAGCTGAGCCACTATGTGGGAGGACGAGATGAAATTATGAAAATAAAAATAGCCTGCTCCTGAATCATTAGCTATTTATTTGGCGCAGCATGAAGATGCATTCTAAAGCCCACGTATAGCGTTTGTGTCCTTCCTCCACTCCTCATGAGCAGCGCTGCCTCTAAGGTGATGTGTGGCGTTCAGTCTGCAGGCTCTGCTCAGACCTTTAGACTTCTCCCATGTCTCCGTCTTTAATCAGAGGACTCCGTCAGCGCTGCACATGGCCAGCCGCGACCTTGTCCTGTCAGATAGTCTCATTCTCAAGCCGACTCGCTGTGACAGGTCAGTGTGTGAGTGAAGGGAGCATCCCAAAATCCCTCTGGCTGGGCCGCCCTGCTCCCCTGATGCTCAGCTGTGTGGCGGCGTTGGAAGAAGGGAATCTTATGAAACACTTCCTGTAGAGGACTGGTCCATTCCTAAGCTGGCAGGTGAAGCCCAACCATGTGTGCTCATTTTGCATCTCATTGTGGTTGTTTGGTGTCTGTTTGTGCTCATTTTATATCCTTTCATGGCCGCATTGTCTGTGTTTTTGACCAATTTGCACATGTTTGTACTCTCCCTGCATCTCCTTGTTGTTGCTTTGGAGTCATTTAGCATCTTGTTTGTCTGTAGTCTTTATGCATCTATTTGTTGGCATTGGTGCATCTTTGCTGACATTTGTCTCTGTCATCATTTTATTGCTTTTATGTTGTTATTTACATTATTCTGTTGTAATTTGGTGACTCTGTCGTCATTTCCATTTCTTTGTAGTCGTTTGCATCTTTATGTTGACGTTTTGTCTCTGTAGTCGTTTTGTATCTTTTTAAAATTTGGCACATTTTTGTCATTTTGCATCGTTTTGTTGTTATTTTGCATATTTATTTCACATTTTGTCACTTTGTTGTCATTTTGTTTCTTTCCATCGTCAGTTTGTGTCTCTTTGAAGTCATTTTCAATCATTTTGTCATAACTTTGCATCTTTTCCTGTCATTTTGTGTGTCTTAGTCACTGCATATTTGTTTTTATCATTTTGTGGCTATTTGTTGTCATTTTGAATCTTTTTATAGTCATATAGTACCTTTGTGTCTTTTAATATCTTTTTGTTGTTTTGTAGTAATATAGTATCTTTTTGTTGTCATTTCACATCTTTTTGTAGTAATATAGTATCTTTTTGTTGTCATTTTGCATCTATTTGTTGTCATTTTGAATCTTTTTGTAGTAATACAGTATCTTTTTGTTATTTGGCATCTTTTTGTAGTAATACAGTATCTTTTTGTTGTCATTTTGCATCTCTTTGTGGTAATTTAG
>OMNN01011687.1:4525-18943 GCA_900302755.1 Chromis chromis
CATTTAAATGCGTCACACCATATGCAGGGGAAGAACTTAATTTTTATCTTTGGGTCAAAGTAATAAAGAACTTTGGTGTTAAGTCAAGCATTTTTAAGTTGTTTCAAACCACATATTTCCTTTGTAGTCAAAGCATGAGAAATGTACTTTGGCTTTATGTAAATTTGTACCTTGCTTCAACTAGGGCCTAAATACACTTTTTTCAGTGTGGTGTATCATTTAAACCTGTGCTAATATACACCTGTTGAACAACCTAGATCTCAAAGTGTACCTCAGGCCTTGTGCTAAGTGCGATTTTGTGGTAACAACTGTTTAGTTGTTCCTCTTGGTTCAGCTTTTGTATGGTAAGCAGGACACACTATAATATTCTAACATGAAATGTGGTGCACAATGTGAGAATTATTTTTCCACTGGCATATTAATTAAGATCTTTATGTGCCCATATGATTAAATATCAGTTCAACACTGTTATTTTGAGATGAGGCAGAAGTGGAGTGTAAGGGAGGTTTTTGCTTTATAGAAAAGCGAGCCAGAAGATTCAACTGCCCTCTGCCACCCAATCATTTCCGTCCTTATTTGCAACTATTTAAAAGACTGTTTGTTCCTGCTGCACAAAACATGATTATTTCTGGTTTACACACTTCCAACTCCCATTACACGCTGCTCTTTATGAAACATCTGTGGATAGATGCAGTAGTCAATTAGTTCCTCTGTGTCCTCTTGTTTTCCAGTTTCTCATAAGATAGGGTAGTTCAGTGTTGCAAATAAAGATTATTTTCATTATTAATTAATTTGCACATTATATTCTTGATTAACTGTTTGGCATATTAGAGAAAACTGTAAAAAAAAAAAAATTAAAAATTAAAAAAAAATGTCAGTAGCAATATCCTAGAGCACACAGTGATATCAATACATGTTTAATGTCCAAACAACAGACTAAAACCACCAAATTTACCATAAAATGAAAAGGCCATGAATTTCCACAGCTGAGAACCTGGACCCGTTAAATATTTGTCAGTTTTGTTTGAAATATATCAAACAAAAAAAATATTTTTATAGATTGACTTATCATGCACTTAAAGTGTAGCTTAGTTTATGTGGTCAAAATGTGTCTAGTCTGGTTAATGGTTGATGATATTTAACAAGTTTGTGTTTTATAGATAATTACAATGTGCCAGGATCAGTGTCCATCTTGCTGACACTGTCCACTTTTCCTTCCATCTACTATCCCCCTTTCTTTCTCAGTACACCATGCACAAGACATGCACAGGACACACAGGAATAATGTTGTGTGAATCTGTTCAAGCCAAATTGTTTCCTATTCGTATGCGGTTTGGGCAGGGCAGTACTATGGACAAACCACCAGATTCTTCATTATTAGTGCAGATGTAGAACAAACAGCTAGTGCCCTGTATGGAGGTATTCGCTGAACCTGACAAAAACTGTGCTGGATTAGAATTGCCTACTCCACCTTTAACATGTGTTTAATCAAAATTCTAAATGATGCTTATTTTTGTACTTTACCAAAGCAGTGTGCCTTGATTTTTTGGGGGGGAGAATCCATTACATTTCTGTTTGACTGTATACTGTAGTATTGTGCCTGTCACTGCTGTCATATTTAAGTTTTCTTTGTGTGTTTAGTGTTATTTTTTTGGAGGGGGGGTTGTTTGTTTGTTTGTTTGTTTGTTTGTTTGTTTGTTTGTTTGTTTGTTTGTTTGTTTGTTTGTTTGTTTGTTTGTTTGTTTGTTTGCTGCTGAAAATTTGTAGTTGATACATATCAACTCTGGTAGTTCATAGACAGAACCTCCTGCATATTTTTTATTTATTTTTTTTCAGTTTAGAGTTTGCTGCGTTCTACAGAAATGACTTAACACTGAAGCAGTACACCTCCATTGTGAGCTGTAGGTTCCTGTTTCTCATCTGTTGTACTTTCTTGCTCTATTTCCCAACTATTTGAGTTGCAACACTGGAGTTTTACAGCCTCAGTTTGTATGGATTGGAAATGTTGGCATTATTGTAGCAATACGCATTATAGCCTTGAGCTTTTGACTGCGATCATGTGGTCTGTCAAATAAATTTGTTATGAATTCCAACAACAAAACTATGTACATAGTTCTACATAGCCTTGAGATTATTGCCTTAGAGGTTTTCTGAAGTATATCCACTGAAAAGGAGAATATAAAGTGTTTCTCTCTGCAGGTGAGCACCTGTGGAGTTGCAATTGATTGCATCATTGCAAAAACTCCTGAGAACACACAAGGCTTGTCAGTATTCGAATAGCAAGTACACAAAACTAAGCATGAAATATAAATAATGACACGCAGATCCAGATTTACAGTATTTCTGGTGTGCCTCCAGCTGTCAGGTAGTTTTCTTATAATGGCAATAATTTTATGATTTGGGTTTATGTGCAGCATCTCTATATTGCTGCTATTGAAACTAGAAATGTGAAACCGCTATTCGTTAATGCAAGGGCAGCTTGTTATATAGCATTACAGACAAATATCTTCTGTCTTTTATTTGCTGCTATACATTGTCTCAACTTTTGTGTTTTCAACCAGCTGTTCCAGCTCACATAAAATAACTGCAGTGTTGTTTCTATTGTTTTTTGTTGGGATGATAGCCTTGTATTCAGCAGCTTTTTTGAATATACAGTATATAGTTTTTACTTGTGATATTCCGTCTTTCTGTGAGTCTAGAGGCTCTCCAGCTTGTTGTTTTCATAGGAACTCTACCAGGATGAGAAAAAAACTAACAAGCACTTGTCAGTTCTCAGCCATCACTCTCCTGACAAGGAACTCTTGTGGACTTCTCCTCTTATCCTCCCTCTCTCTCACCTTGCAGTCATCTGAGAGAGCACATTTCATTGCATTTGTATGTGTGTACATGTGTGAATGTGCACGTCTTGTGTGTGCCTCTGTGTGTGTGCGTGCGTGCATGTGTGTGTGTATGTGTGTGTGCGTACAGGCTTGCTTGCATGCATGTGCCTGTGTGTATATGTGTGTGCTTACATGTGTCAGAAACTCGACATGATCTTGTCTCCGGTGAAGGCCTTGGATCACCCGGCCCTGCTCACTCCAGACCTGACAGTGCAGCTGAACTAATCAATATCTCTCTGCAGTCAAAGGTGGGTTCTGCCATGAGGCCGCGGGGGTGCACTAATTGATGGAAACTCACCGCCGGCTAGCTCCATGCCCTGCGGCGCTGGAAGACGGCAAGCTAGGGCCTTCCACTGAAATGGAAGGGGAAATAGAGGACAGAAAAGGCCGAGATCATAATCAGGAGGGAGAAATCTGTTTAGATTTTCTTACTTTCGTCTGTTTATATGTGTAGCTTAGTGCAGCTTTACATACATGGGACATGCTGCTTGTTGGCTGACATATTTTATACTTTGGCAGTTTTTGGCTGACTTTCCTCATCTTATTCTGAAGGGCAATAGAGTTCAGCATAACAATGGTCTTGTGGAATACAGGTATTAAACCTGTAGTGCAATTTTATTTTCCTTTTTTTATTTTTTCGTGAATCAATGTGGTAGGTCACCTTGCTTGAAACTCATAAAACTGAATTACATTAGCCGGTTTTAAATGGTTTAAATGTCAGATTATCTGAATTCTGTCCCTTTAACAGTAAAAAATGAACAAAATATGTAACATATTTTAAAATATTGTAACAAATTTGGTATTATTAACAATTTACTAAAGATCACATATCATGTTTGATAGGAGCCTGGCGTTATTCACTCCAAATAAGTGAATATTAATGATTAGATTATACTTTGATAATCTATTTCTCAATAAATAATTAACCAGAATTAATTAATTAACATACTGTAGCCTTCTGTTAGCACTCTTAAGAAAATTACCTTAAGACTGTGTGTGAACCTTCTGTTCTGATCACATAAAAGTGTCCCCTCTCTCATTCGAGTGACTTTGCAACCATGTAAATTATCACATGTAGAAGAATCGTCACTCAGTCAAGGGGAAAAATCCAAGAGTGTCCCACAAGAAATAAAAGATAATTTGAGAGAATGCCCACTGACTTGTTTCTTGTTAAGAATATATTGTTATGGTGCAGACTAAGCACGCCATGATAATTATCATCAATAATTGAGTGAGGGGAAATGGTGGAAAGAGCCGCATTCAGTGCTCGCTAAATGTGCCTGAGAGATGCTGAGATGGACAGTCTGGCTAGCTTGCTAATTTGGTTCCTTTTTATGTGGCACTGAAGATTATCTTTATGTTTCCACTCGCTTAGCTTTGGCTCTTATGGAAACCTGGGAAGAGAACATGTAGTATTTCCTGCCATTGCCATTTATCAATTGTTTGGTGGTACACATCGATCCTCAAGAGCATCAAAACAACGTAAAGTGAATTGCTTAAAATGCATGCATCATCCGGTGGAGCATACTAAGCCCATTCATGAATAACTGCCTTTGACTTATATTAGTAACATTACTTTTTCCCTAATTGACATGACAACATCTTAGAATTTTGACTGAACGAAAGCTATAAACAAGACTTATGTTCATCTTCATATGGTGTAGACATTGCAAATATAATTTAAAAAAAATCTTATTATTACATTTACACTTGCACACTTGTAGGAGGCCATGTCTCCTGAAGCAAACATTTTAGGATCAAGAGAAAGTTGCCTCTTTTTTACTTCTGTGTTGTGCTGTGTATATTATGCTGACGATTACCTTTCTAGAAATCTTGAGACTGAGATAACCTTAATGCAGAGCTAGCTGGAGGGCAGTTGTTGGCAAGAGCTTTTGCTCCTTTCTTTGGAGGAGGAAGCTTTTCCTCTGAAATAGGCCACAGATCTGTTGCAGTCCAATCATGCCCATGAATAATGTGTTCAGCAAAAAAAAATGGAGTCAGCCTTCAGAGGGAAAACCAACCTTGAAACTTGCTGCCTTATTGAACTTGAGCAGTCTGACAAGCATGTTTTTGCTGCGGTTTGTGGAAATGTTTGGAAAAATCTGAGTGTTGTGATTAGATTGGATAAATATTTCTTTATATTTTTGCTCACACTGAGTAAAGTATCACCAACCGTGCCATTTGCGAAACATATTTATGGATTTGGACATGGGGTTTTGACAACATGCAAGCTGTAACAACAAATTGTTAAGCAGCCGTAATGCAGCTTATGTGCAGAGGACCGGTGAGTCTTTCACAACAAAGAAAGTTCAGAGTCAGTATTGACTGAAAACGATAGGCAAACCCCCTGGGAATAAGGTGCACTTTCCAAAATGTAAATCAGGCCTTCCCTGAGACACACAGGCCTCTCCCTCCCCTGCTGCTCAGAAAGCTTTGCCATTCACCTTTAAACAGCAGAGCAATAATCAATGGAGCATTATTAATGTTGAAATCATTCATGTGCTCTCCTGTGGTACCCTGCTGAGTGTAAAGCCACTGAAGTCATGTAGCTCATACAGTGGATTGCATTGTATTCATTACATGGTAAGATGTACACCTATAATAGCTGCATATGCTGACCTGAGATCTATATTTATCCAAAAATCATGACAGGATTTGTCTTACTTTCACTTAAAATCTAGAAAAAGCGTATTTTTTTTGTCAGCTACAGACCTTATTGTTTGCACAGATCATGAACTATTAACATAGATTTGATCCTCCTGTAGCCTTTGACAGCTTCAAGTATCATCTCTGTGGCTACATTTCTGTTAATCCCTAAGGTTTTTGGGCACTGGTATCAAGAATTTCAGTTTTGAGACAGAAAAGAATCATGCATGTATGCTTCAATCTTTAATAAGCCATGTTTCCTTGCCATGTTACACACAAGCCCTTCCTCCATCCCTCAAAGATCCTGGTGTGAATTTTTCATAAACCCTGTCTCTGTTTCTTGTTCATGAGCTGTTTCAATACACAGAGGCCTATTGCTTCCATGTCCAGCCCAGTGTATTTATTGGACGTTAGAAAGAGTGCGAGCGAGGCAGCAGGGCTCGGCGAAAAGGAAGAGGAAGGAGCGAGCGCTCTCCTTCATTACAGGAGCCAGATATAAATCAAACTAATTATGGAGCCACTACAGTATCGAACCCATGGAGGGGAAATGAAATGATCAGAGGCAGGTCGCTGCTCAACAGAGAGCGAGTTAATGAAAATATTAATTACCTGATGATATACTGGGAATCTGGAGTGCCCCACCCACCCCCAGTCTCTCTCCCTCTCAAGCCCCCTACCACAGAGAGCATTTGTTTTAATTGAGTAATAATAAGACTGTTACATTTGGCTGAGTCACTTGATTTGAGTGGGTAATTGACCAATAAAGACCTATGATAGGCAATTATAAATCCAATGTAGTGCTAATTACTTAGCAACTCTTAAGTGTCTAACTAACACAGAGAACATTACACTTCTGTGCAGATGGTGATTTTAAAAGTCATAAAAAAAAGTGAGTTCATAGAGCGAGTTTGATCCACATGACACCCACTAAATCAGTCGCCTCAGTAACTTTCTTTCTGTCTGTCACACCTCCCACCGAACATCGTGGTGTAATTTGCTATTAATATCAGATTTTGGCCTCATGATCGATTTCCTCTGTGTTTTCATTCTAAATTATTCAGTGGTACACTTTATCTCCTCACCTTCCCCTTCTCCCCAGACTGCCGCACCTCTCCCCACCCCCCTTCGCCCATACCATTTGTCACATTGGTCAATAAGTGGGTGATATTTGGCTTCTGACTGTGTGGGACAGGGTTACTTGTAGGGTGTAGATGTGAGGGTGGAGGGGACCCAGACAGATAATATTGCACAACAGTCAATCACTGTAATTAGAGGAGGTATCAACAGTAGTCTGGTCTACTGAGGTTTGAGGTAAAGGATGTGTTGAAGTTCATGCTATTCTTAGGTTCTGCTCGTTTATTCCCTTGAATGAATGAATGAATGAATGAATGAATGAATGAATGAATGAATGAATGAATGAATGAATGAATGAATGAATGAATGAGCTCTGCTGCAGACTCGCAGGAGAAGTTTTTAAACATGTTCATTAATTTACATCTAATTAAAACTGCAAGTACAACGTCTTTGGAGAGGTTTGTATATCTTTTTGTACTCACATACTTTTAATTGATATTCAATTGTAGTTCCGTCATTTGCTTTGCTGTCACTGTCACATTTCAGTAACCTTTAATTTTTATATTTATTATTTATACTTGTAGTGTTTTTTTCTTATATGTTTAAATGGCCAAAACAAGTGGCTGAATGCAGCGTCTTCCAAGCTTTTTTTGGTTTTTAACTTAAAGCTTCTTGCAATTGCCACAGTTTGTACATGTATCTACAAGTTATGGTTAGTTCAACCATAATGCTATTCTTTCTTGTCATGTCGTTTTATTTAAAAAGTTTTTAAATTATCCAGTTTTTCACAAAAAGAAAAACCTCCCTCAGGTTGGTAATTACAGGTATAAAGTACAAACCTCTTGCACATGTAAAAATGAGGCTAATGAAGAGTTCTGTTGGCAGTTTTGTTTCTTAGTTTATTTATAAAGTACAGTGCTCAGTAATCAAAAGCAACAAAAATGCAAGTAAGTCAGAGTTATTATGTATTGCTAATTTTCCTCGATCGTCCATTGCCAGATATTCAAAAAGCATCCCAAAAAATGATGAAACAACACAGATGTAGGTCAAGAAATAGACTACACACAGTAATGAAGGCCAAAGAGATGTTTTCAGATATTATGCCCGCCAAAACTGGCAGCTAATGCCAGACAAACTACATAACTCAAACATACCAGTAAGTTCTTACCACTTTCCAAGGTGGATGTTTGGAGGACAAACTGATAGTTCACATCGCTAATTCACCAGATAATTACATCCCATTAATTAATAAACTGACATGTAATTACTAAAATGACACCAAAACTATGCTGTGAAACTCCTGCACAGATGCATCAATGTGACCGGTGCTTAGAACTCGAGCCTAATTAGTCATCCCAATTTATCTAGCTCGATGAGGTGATGCATTCAGTCCGCTACCTGTCTGGCTCACAGGGAGTAAGTTGAGTGAATGAATTTTACATAGTTGGAGGCTTTTCCTCCATTCGGAGTGACAGGCTAATCAGTACTTTGTCAAAGTCGACTCTGGCTCCACCTGTCAAAGCTGTCAGTCTTCTGAGGTGCCGATGAGGTCCCCTGAGTAATAAACCGGAGAGCTGATTTCACACCGTGTGACCTGCAAGGTGTGAAGTCAGGACGCTGAGGACATAATAATCGATGTCAGAACATGTGGTATTGATGAAAGGTGTCAGAAATGGCTGGAACTTACATGGGATCCTGGAGGCACTCAGTGGGTGTCTCTGGGGGTCCTGGTCGTGATTATTACACAATGTATTGTGTGATAGTGATGTAAGGCAGCAGCAAGGGCCTGTTGGCTGCAGTTAGACTGTTGCGCTAACTGAGAAGTTACAGGATCTTGGTGAAGCATGTCTTTGAGGAAAACATCAAACTTTTACCTGCTCACCTTTATTCTGTTAAACTCTGCTAAAGATGATGTCTCTTATGATGCCACATCCCTGATTTATCTTTTAAACGGAGACACGGCTGCCACCCGATGGAGATGCACTTGTCATCTTCATCGCGTGTTGGCTGGTCGATTGGTGACACTCAGGTTGAGGTGCTGATCTAACAGCTGTGTCATGAGTCGGATATTCCAGTAAGGGGATCTAGAGGATGATATTCCAGTCTGAGTAACAAGAGGATAATAAGATCACAGAAAGACGATCAATGGCCAGTAAGCTGAGCTCTCTTTTTGTCTCGTCTCCCTTGCTCTGAGACACTTCCTCTTGCTGTTGAACGCTGTCTGATTTTGCAGAGTTCTCCTAAATATCCTCCACAGTTCACTGGACCTGCCACAGATGGGTTGGGGAGGAAAAATGCAGATGCTTTGGCTTTGTTTTTTTAGGTTCTGGTCTAATTCATGCAATGACAGACAGTTTTTGCATGTTCATCTTTGTAAGGGTCAGATGTTTTATTAACATTAGTAACCTGGAAAGACCTCCATGAGCATGAAGACACTGTTTTTGGATTCTCACTTTGACCAAGTTCAGTCAGAGTTATTTTGAGGTGATGAAGGCTTGGGTCACATGGGTGGCCTGCACTCAGACTTATGATGTTCTAAAATGAAGAACTGAATTATTAACCCAACAAAAAATATTAATAATATTAATAATTACATTAATAAATAACTGTTTTTCATTAAATTAACCATTTGAATCGTGTTTCAAGATGTGTTTCTTGTAATGTGACGATTTCTGTTTTATATCATGGTGAAGTAAATTATTTGAAGTTCTGGACTGCTGATATCATCTTGGACTCTGGAATCTATTATTTGCAACCTGCTGTTGACATTTTATAGACCAAGAAATAATTGATCAGCTGAGAAAATAATTGATTCTGGATTAGATTCAGCCCTAATAAGGCAAATATAGTGTTGATTTAATGATTTTTTTAGGGACTATAGGTTAGGTTTTATGACAATTGTTAGAGTTTGCATTAGGAAAAGGATAAAGGTTATGTTTTTCTATTAAGGTTTATGATTTATCATTATAAGAAATTTGAACGTAACTTCAATTCTTTGCAGATTTGTTGGAAGAATTGGTTTGGATTTGTGTTTATTTGGTCACTTAGCACCAGCTAAGGTTTCATTACGATTTGCACCATTAAGTTGCAATGTATACAGTATGTCTGTAAGTAAGAAAATTGTGATTTTTTTTACTGTAATGTGAGAAAAATAATGAAATTATCATCAATCATCCAATTAGACTTCTGTCCCCTTGCTAAGTGGGACGCTGAAGTGGCACAGCCCATTGGCATCACTACAGGGAAAAGTGAACAGGGGAAGAGACAGTCTGGCAAAGACTGTCTGAAAACATGCGGCTATAGTACTACTGTTGTACTATTTGCATTGTCACTGACATTCAAGAGGATTCAGCCAGTAAGAGTGTGTGTGACTGCTTCAACATTTGTCCCTCCTGCATGCTTTCCCAGCTCCAGTTAAGCAAATGAGTTGAAGCAACCTTCCTGGGCAGTCTTTCCTTCTCTACTCCAACCTCTAACAACTCATGAAATATTTAACGTGCCTCACAGTAACCTCACACACGCACACAGACACACACATTTTTTTTCTGTCATTCTGGCTGATGGTCACTGGATGAAAACGTAAATGTCCACTTTTATTTTAAGAGTTCAAGTGAGATCCCTCCCACACACACACATACATGCATCTATATCCCACACACTTGCTCAATTTCTGTGTTATTTCAATGGAATAATAGAGTCTGAATATTTCCCACTCCATTGTATTCAGGCTGGGTGTGCGCAGAGGTGGCTGGATACAAATTTGACAACCGGCCGATGGGCAGCTGCCGGCTGTTTAATCAACAGTGATGAATATTTGATGGCGTGGCGGCGGGCAAACGGTGGCCGACACTCTCCTCATTATCGAAGTCCATGTGTACAGAGGAAGATATTCAATATCTACCGATGGGGGACCTGGCCTCTCTCAGCCACATGAAATGCCCTCACAGCTCCTTGCACGAAGGATGGATGTTATATATGCAGTGCTATAAGAAGTTTAATTTATAGAGAGGAGGTGGAGGGAATAAAAGTAAGGCCTACTTCACTGAAATAATGTGAGTCTGTTGTAATATTTCAAATCTCAAATAAAGTCTAAATATTGCAGTTGGTGCAAATGAGAGGAATGAATGCACCAAAACAGACTCCAAATTAGATTATTTTTTTAATTTAACCACTGAAAAGGTGGTTATTTCCTGGAAAGACAGGGAAGAAGAACTTTGCGGCTTTAACCTGCTGCAAAACTATTTTGTTCCCTAAATAATCCTAATTTAAAAATGCACTTAAATGAAAACTAAATCAATAGGAGTGTGGAGGAAAGGGTTAATAAGAATCGGTTAACTTGTTAAAAGTAACTTTAGAGAAATCTTAATGTCAAAACCATCATACCAAAGAGAAAAACTTTGAGGTTGTTCCCCAAGAATGATTTTACAGTGGTGTTCAGCACCAAGGTCAGCGACAGAACAGCTCTAAACAGCATCCTCTCCATAGTGGATCATTTCTGTGCATTGATTAGTGCAAAATTATTTTTATTCTTCTTTCCAAAAAATGTTATATTCCTCATATTGGTGCAATGTAAACTGAGTGCTTAATATAACAGAACAATCTCAACATGATGCAAATGTTCTTACAACCATATGACCAAAAAGTGTCGTCACCCTCAAAAATTGAAAAATGTTGTCATACCAGTAGCATCAAAAAGGTGCATAATGACGTCAAAAAGATAAGATCAACATGTGTCCTTGGTTGTCCATGTTGTTGGGCATTAATAAAAAAGGAAAATGACAGTATATGTGTGTAGGATAAAGGAACAGTTGTCAAAATAATCGCTTATACATTAATGAGTAGCCTACAATTTTGTTGACTCACTCATGATTTTCATTGATTTAAGACAACAAGGCTTCAATACAGGCTTTTTCAAAATAAAAAATAAGTTTACACAAAGATAAGCGAATTTTATAACAGACAAATTAACAACTTGATACTAATATTTTACTAGATAGAAGTGCCTTCATAGTAAACGATTGAATTTTAACCTAAGAGATGTTTTGACAGCGTCTAGACACAAAACTTGACTTCACCCTGATGCTGACGTTGAATCTCCTTATATGGTGATCCTTCCTCTCGTTCTCGGTCGCACGCACTTTCTTTCTGTCTGTCTGTCTGTCTGCTTGCACGTGCAGGGTAATGACGACAGGGGAATGGGTTCAATATGAGGGTTCAGAGAGCAGCGCGCCCCGGGGCCACGGCGGCTCTTATATGGAGGCAGGGATTGGGAAACAAATGACATTTAGGTAGGTAGGCGAGATTTTGCATGAAGTGACATTTAGGTGGCAAAACGTAATTCCTGAACGAGGTGAAACATCCCTGCGCAGACGTTGACAAGTGTTTTGATGTTTTAGTGCTGCACTTTATCAGTATAAGGCTACTTGTCAAGCGGTGGGGCCATGCAACTGGGGGGTTTGAACCATTTACGCAGCAAGGTTTGTTGTGAAGATTTCCCTTTCACAGTTTCCACATCAGGACAGATTAAGATCAGATTAAGCACTTCTAAGACATCTCTTTCATTTTCTGGTGCCACATTTGTGAGCTACAAAGCTGGGGGGGGGAAAAAAACAGATGTTGCAAATGAGGCTTCCTGCAAAGTGTGCCAAAAGGTTGAGATACCAAACAGCTGGGAGTCACTGACATCCACTGAGTGATTTCTGGCCTTTGCAGACATGTTTGGAAGTCACATCCTCCACTCAGAACACAACAGCAGGTCATTCCACTCGTTAGATGTCCTCACTGGTCAAAGCTGTTGCCCATAAAGATCAGTGAGAGACGAGAGGAGATGCATGAAGACCAAAATAAAGCAGCAAAGTGGCAGTGTGATGGCTTTCAGGCTCTATAAAAGCCTTAGATGTTGTTTATTTGCGTGCATAAAGCATCATTTAGAGTGGATCCTCTAGGAAACATGTACTAGTAAAAAAAAAAAGGACTGTAGCATCTAGATTTTAAATTTTGGTGCTACATTTAGGATTATGCACAAAACAATAAAAGATACATTTGACAGATGGTGGACAGATGCAATATATGAACAGCTTTATGAAGGATTTTGATTTCACAACTTTAAGTGCACACTTTAAACACTGCTGTAAATGAAACTCTATAAAATAACAAACTGTGTATTTGGCATTCTGCAGACCTCAGCTGTTTAACAAAGTTGGAATAATTGTTCTCTAATTGAAGCTCTGTTTCCAAATTGCAGCAGTGTCCAAGCTGCTTTGCAATAGGATATGAACGTCCCTCATCATGTGTGTGTTCATCTTTTATGTAGTCAAATCACAACAAAGTGATGACACAAGCTTAGTCTGTTCTATTCATCTTAATTTAAAAAATAGAATTATAATATTCAGGTGGAACAGTGGCCCAGTCTCCTAAATGTATGTTTTAAACCTCTAAAATACATATTTTAATAGTCACGTTTTTAATGTATGGACATCTGGATTGTTTCCTCCTCCATTTTTCTCAAAAACTTTCTGGTTTCTTGCAGCTCTACTTTCTTTTTGTTAACAAACACCACAAGAAGAAGATGTGTGCTGGCAGACTTTGATCTGTTTATGTGTCTGCTCCACACAAATATGAATCTAGATTGTGCTTTTTGGTATGCAGGCTACCTGCATACACCCTACATGAGGCATACATACCCATTTTTATCTGTCAGTAGCTACATGACAAGAGGTCAGCCCCTCAAGATCAAATATTTTTCTTACTAAATGACGGATTTATTAGACAAATAAGTTGTGCGTCTGACTCTGAACCCTCTGTGATTGAAATATACCCCTGTGTCAACAGCATCGCCTCTCAAACCAGGTCCCGGGCGATGGAGGGCTGCCACAGCGGATTACTGAGCAAATATAAGTGGGAAATGAGTGCAGATCTGGGGGATCTACCCATCCACATCCCCCGGTTTGACATTTCCGTCCAAAGGCCAACCTTCCTGCGCATTGTTAGATCAACGGAGCCCTCCACGGGAGCTCTTATTTTATTTTTATTTTTTTAAGACACTCCATGGGTGGAACAATGTCAAAACAAGAACTAAGCCAATTCAACAACAAAAAAAGGAAGAAGAAAACTGAACCGACGTGTTATGTGAGCGCTCTCCATTTCTTTTTTAACTTGAAGCTTGTAGTGTTGTAATTATAATGATCTAATCCATCTTAACCTGGGCGCCTAACAGCTCCGATTAGGGTAGGCCCACTCCTTTCCGCTCAGAGCCATATAGTAAAAAGTCGTGCGCTCGTAAATCTGCGCGCCTGCGTTACCATAACGCGCCGGTGAAATCATTATTTGTCGACGTGATGTCAGAGACTCTCTCATTTCGTCTGTCAGGAATCCAATTTCCTTTTATTTACATCCACGGTATAGATTAATTACTCCCCCGACTAGTAGCCTGGAGGAATTAAGATATGAGATCCTTTCGGTAGGCTCCATGATTAATCCATCGAAGGCCTTATGCAAGGATACAAAAAAGGAGGAAGAAGAAGGAGGTGATGGATGCTGTCCGGATTGGGCATCCTTATATAATACTACTGCTAATAATAATGTTTTTATGTGGAATTTAGGGGAGCTATAAGACTCAGAGGGGGACACCCGGAGCATCATGGGACGGGACAAGTTGGGGAGGGTGTAAAGGGGAGCAGGAAGGCCACTTTCAGGCCCGCGCAATAAGGACGCGCACACGATCAGGCGATGCTGCGGCCCCACTTATTGATAGAGCTTTAAGGGGGTTATGATACCGGTGAAGTTACTGATGAAATATCCCCCGACCCCACCCCACCCC
>OMNN01011689.1:4405-24908 GCA_900302755.1 Chromis chromis
TTAAAATGTTATTTTAATGGATTCCTTGTTAATTGCAGTCTATTGGATAGCACTGTAGATCATACAACTTTATGTAAAAAACGAATAAAAAGAATGAAAAAAGTTTTTATATGCAATGGATTAAATAAAAGCATGGGTTGATTCTGCCTACTCACTGCTTTCATGTTTTCATTTTTTCAGAGGGTGTTATACAATCAAGTGCGGATTGATGCACCGAATCTTTGTTTTACTGACAAATGTGATGACGTTCTGAGAGGAGATTTTAAAAATAACCATGAAGGCAGTTTCTATATTTGGAATTTGAGTTATTCCCCACAGACTGCTTTGTAGGTCTAAGTCGTGTCTCAGAACTAAATTAGTTGGTGTAGTTTGTGCTTGTCTCCCCTAAATATTGTTCCTTTACTAAAAGCCATATATTTTTTGTACTGTGTATGTGTACATACAGTACCTTTCCGAAAAAATAACCAACACATAAAAATAGTCAATTGACAGCTGAACGACGTGAGTATTAAATTCATTTGTTACTTTCAATGTTACTGATTACATCTTTCAGCTTATCTGCTGTTCCACTCAGTGAACAGTTTATCAGTGCAACCTTTGTATGCAGGAAGGCTGTGATAGACATTTATTGTCACATAGTTTTTATCTCTGCAAAGGTGTTGTACATATAGACATGCATTATTGAAACACGTTAGCTAAAAGGGTTAGGAAGTGTTCATTCAATCCTTGTTTAGCCCAGATTTTTTTTAGTTTCACAATAATAAACTAGATGTTCAATGTAACAGCATCAAGTACAAATCTGGTGCATCTGACTTTTGTTAGAAGTATTTCTGTCCTTTTGATGTAGTAAAAGTGGCAATAATGTAAAAATACAAAATTATAGGAAAAAGACCTGCAAATACTACTTAAGTAAAAAATAAAGTAGCAAGATGTAGTAATGCAACATGATTTATAAACTTATCACATATATGTTTTTTTCTTCTTCAGAGAATAAGCAGATAAATAAAATTGGATAAATGTGATAAAGTATAAACTAGTCAACAATATTTGCATTTAAAAAGTAGTGGAATATACATCATACATCATATTGGTACTATGTGGTGTTCTGCTGGAAAACCTTGGATTTTGGAATCCATGTTGATGAGACTAAGACACCCAAATAAACATTGTCCCAGAACAAGCACACTCCCTCAAGGCATGGCAATCCTAAATGTCACTGGCCTACCCCCACAGGAAAATTCACCCCACCACATGGCAAAGACATCAAACAATCAGGAACATCTTGAGGAACATGACAATGGCCCAAGATGTTGATTTGACCTCCAAACTCCCTAGACCCCATTCTGATCAACCATCAACAGGATGCAGTGGAACAAGTTTGATTGACAGAGGCCCCACTGCACAAGCCAGAGTACCCAAAGGATCCACTGCCAACGTCCTGGTGCCAGACCCCATAGGACACCCTGAGAGGTCCTCTTGTTCATGCCCAATGGTTCAGAGCATTTTTGACCACATACGGGGGGCTAATACATTATTAGGCAGGTGGTCATAATGTTATGCCTGATCAGTGTAAGTAGAAAGTGGCATTAATTTGGAATACTCAAAAAAATTACAACAAAATTATACTTAAAAACATTACTAATTATGCTCCACCACTGTAGTTTAATCTTTAACAAAACCTCATCAAAGGTCTTGAGACTGTAAACAGTAAACAGTAAAATATTTACATCTGGAGTAGAGTGTAGTATTAAATACAAAGATTGCAGTAACCATCACTGTAATGTACATCCATCACTAACCACATTTTCGGTCTTGGTGCAGACGTGCTGCTGCAACACTAGGTGGTGTACATTGTCTTGAAATGGAACAAGGCGTCTGTGAGACAGAGGCTCTCACTGAATCCCTCCTTCATGGTTCCATGCGGTCAGTGAAGAGTGACAGAGAACACAGAGACCCACTGATAGAATTTGATTTATTTCCTATAATCTCAAAAACATACTTATTACTTTGCTTGCACCCCAAGAAATAAATATATTCAATTATATGTAAAGTTGTACTGCTCTAAAATGAGATTTGACCAGAGTGACTGTTTGGCCGTTATTAACTATTCCTCTATGAAATTAATTTTGTCTTGAGATCATTACAATAATTTATTTCATGGCTATTAGCATCAAATTATAATATCACACACATACACAGATGCACACACACTGACCATGTGTACACACATATGCGCAGGGTCTTTGAACTATATTATGTGCATCCCTTTTCTTGGAATTACAACAGTATGGCATATGGCATGGACTAAGTTATCTCCCTGACTATCTTTCACAATAACACTGCATTTTGACATGATAATACAAGTTCAATCAACACCCAACAGTTAGCAGGAACGGCATATAGTACGTGAATACATTTGTACAAAAGGTATACAGAAACAATACACTATATTACGTAATTTGTCTCTTAAATATGGCAGGTACACACACATACACACTTACACACACATCAAATCACACATTCACTGGCTGCAGTTACTGAGTGAACTCCCTTTGTAGAGATTGGACATCAGTTTCAGAGCCATTCTGACCAACCGTCACTCACATACCGCAGATAGAGTCATTGTACTCGAGGACAGGAACTATGTACAGGGTTTAATTCATAAAATATTGCACTTATTGGCCCATTGCATCTCACAGCGAGTGCCATGACAATGCTCCTATATCTGTAACACAGAGTGATATATACAGTATCTTATAATATAAATCGACATAGATACGTCAGGACTGACTTCATGCACTTTTTTGGAGCTTTTTATTCAACTATGCAACAAACAACTGACGATGCTAAAAGAACTTTAATGTTTTGGCACTTTTTTTTTCCTATGAATTGCAGAATTTAAAATTTTCTGGATTTTAAAATGAGCTACAACTTTTATACTACGTGGACTTATCGTTAAGACACTACAGTACGGTATATACCTGCTAGAGGAAGCTTCCCATTTTTAACAACTGTATGTCTATTGTGTTTTCTGAAGAACTTACTGAGATTTGTCTTTTAGGAGGGACTTAATTTTACAGCACAAACATGAAATTTAAGCATGCTGACTCAAAAATTAAACAATTATTATTTTTTTTATTATATGGCTGTTTATTCCATGCCAGAGCTGACCATCTGTTGTATATTTTACAATGTACTGTGCTTTGACAGTGTGAGATTTTTACTTAATGAAATGCTGGATAATTGCTATCATATGGAGTTGAAGATGTTTAGGTTTGGATAAGGCCTGTCTTTAGATTAAAACAGCACGTCTTATTGACTTTTTGGCAGCATGCTTGTTGCACCAAACTATAAAGGGTTGTCTTAGAGGCTAAGCACAAGGAAATAGTTGCTTTTAAGATTTACAGATACACTTATCAGAGAAATCACACATCTACAGACAGCAAATTTGTGGAATAGTACTCACATCAACATTATACATACTGGATTCATTCCAAAAGTAAGCAGGACAGAGGGACTTACAGAGGCCGTATTGGAGATGCTAAAAGGCCACTTTTTTTTCCAAGGTAGATGATTTATAGATGGCAAACTTGCAATCATTTGTGACTCAGACGTAATACTCACACTCATGCAGACCCACACTCACTTACCGAACATTCACACAACAGCCAAACACTCACCACACAAAAGAAAGCCGCTACATCCTATAGTGCACTAAATCGTAGATTTGGCAGCTTTAGGATACAAAATAAACCTATAAAAGGAAAACACATACTGTACAAAAAATAAAAATAAAATAATTATTAAAGCACTCACTGACTCTATCCCTCATTGTATAATTATTCTAGGTCTTAAAGATTTTAAAGGTCTTAAGGATTAACTGTACAGTATGACTATGAACTATTTCCAGCCTTACCAAACATACTTGGTTTATAACCATACTAACTAGCTGAAGAATGAGAATATGGTGTGTCTATATTCTAGATATCCTGTAATGTTACACATTTTACAACAGCCATGTCTGTTTGCTCTTGATATAAGGTGATAAAGTTGAGAGATAATACGACAGCATTTTTGTAATTCTACTACTGAACAGGGTTTGAACTGTAGTCCAGAGAAAGCAGCGCTAGCAGGAGTGATTATGCTGAGGGAGAACAATACTCTGCACACTGTACCACCTTGCAGGACCTGCGCTGCTCTCCTTTCGCTTCCTGCCTTTGGTCACTAACAGTTGCATCCGGGCTGTGGGAGGGGCGGAGCACTGTCTGTGAGTTTGGCAGTGGGGGCTCCCGTGGTGACGGCCGGATCAGTGTCCAAGCTCTCGGACATCTTGTCGCAAATAAGGTCAACGAGACGTTCAAAGGTCTGCTTCACATTGATGTTGTCCTTGGCGCTCGTCTCAAAGAACTCAAAACCTTGGGATGAAGAAGATCAAGAAATGAAATAATGGTCAACTAACGATCACATGATAATATGATTCAGGGTTATTCAATCTCAAATCATCAAATTTTTAGAACAATGCCTGCTCGACCATCTCTGATCAGCCTGAAGTTTTTATAAGATAAAATATGGATATTTATCAAGACATTTGTGAAAACAAACTTTCTGAGAGAAATTTAGTTAAATCATTGCCCGTCGACCCACTTTCAGCACGTCTTTTTTTTTTTTTTTTTTAATTTGAGGCTGTTTGAATAAAAATATCTCATGAACTATTAAAGATAAAAGCCTGAAATTTTCACAGTTATTTCTCATTGTGTCTTTGAGCACACACAAACTGAGTAATAATGCAGAGGTCAACTAGTGATATTTTCTGAACCATATGTAGTTGCAAGTCACCACAATACAAATCAAAACATACAGAATACTTTCTAATATGAAATACTTGTTCACAAACATTTCTTTTAAAGTAATTTTCGTCTGACTTTCATAACTGATGACAACTTCAGATATTGCCAATCCAGTCCATCCAAACACAGCCTCAAAATTCAATGTATGAAAAAATGTGCAGAAAGTCGGTCAACGTGCAAACTTAAAAAAAGATATTATCTTGGTTAGTATTTGATATACCATTTTAAATATCAATAGGTTATGATAACAAAAAACGTTTCAAGCAAATCAGAGATGCTCAAGCAGAAGGCCTCTGATGGTTTGATACAGACTTCTATGTGATTTTTATTAGAAACTTTGCTGCTTAAAGTTGCAAACAAAGCTTGTTTCTTTGTATTTATTTTACAGTTCCCAAAAGAAACATACTGGCAAGTATAAAATATAAATAAAGGAAACCACATTTATGTTTTTTTGCAACAACATGATGATGATGTCACCCAATTTGAAATACATAGGCGGGTGAATGTTGCTGTAAGACCTACCCAACTGTTCTGCCAGCAGTCGGCCACTATCCACCGAGACCACTCGCTCTTCTTCCATATCACACTTATTCCCAGCCAGCACCACCTGAGCATTGTCCCACGAGTAGGTTTTTATCTGGGTTGACCTGCACACAACCAGAAACAAACGCACACACAGACACACACAAAAAAAGACATCACATTCAAATCACCGCTGTTGCTCTGTTTTTGTGCCACTTTTTATTGGCCGGTATCCTTTATAAATGGACATACGATGGGAGAGGGAAGGACATGTTGTAAAGCGTGTTCGCCATTTGGACTGGTCATGAACAGCGATTACATCTCCTTTCGTTTGGCATCATTTAATGTTTGAGTCACTGATGGCAGCAGTGAAAAGTGGGTCAGCTGCCACTCTGTCGTGAAAATTTGCATCCACTTCATGCTCAAATGTAGGTTATTATTTGCTATTTTGCAGTTGTTTGATGGTTAATGTACGGCCTGCCAAGATACTGTATTTTAGCTACATGGGTTATTAGCTTTAACATATCAGGAACATTGTTTTGTCACCTAAATTTACACAGTAGCTAACTATACAGAAGACGTATTAGCAGTTTATTATTTGAACTCTGCCCCTTTAACCTCAAACTCATCAGTAAACCCAGCTTTTGTATTGTGTCAGTGTAGTCCTATCAACCAAAGTAAACAGTGAAATATATTTTTTAAGAAATATTTACTGAGAATATTTACTGACATACAGTGCTTAACCAATTTATTAGACCACCTGTCATAAAAATTAGTCTCAGAGACCATCCATCATCATGAAGTGCTTTAATGCGGACTCTTTCATTTTCAGTGAGCTCTCGAAGTTTTACCATTTTGAACAGGAATGAAGAATTTCAAACTGAATTCCCCTTTTTATACCCAAATTTGAGAAGTCAGAAATTAATCAAGCATAACATTTAACCAGTAAAACAAATGTTTCTGTTCAGGAATACAAGTAAATAACTATGATTTGACATCTTAATCAAGAACTAATGATGTGCTTTACTATTTTTTTCAGTTTTTTTGTAAAACAGTGAATTTGAAAATTCACGGATAACAATAATAATTATATTATAGCATTAAAAATATAATTTCGGTTAAAGAGCTTCTACATACTGGTGTATTAACCATTACAGAATCATAAAAAAATATTTTGGTAATTACCAACGCTGTTAATTTAGGGCAGCTGTGGCATAAACCTTACATTGGGTGGTGGTCTAATAAATTTGTTAAGCACCTCAAAAAGATAATAAGCATTGTGAGCCGTGTGAAATGTTTCTGCATGACAGCAATATGATTTTGGCATTTACATTTATAGGCCATTTACTGTGAATCAGTGAGGTGCTTGCACTGTTCCAACCTCTGCAGGCTGCTCACAATATGGGAAGGAATTTAGGGAAAGGAACAAGTTCCTCCTGTGGTGTTGCAGTTTGACTGAAAGTAGGGCAGTGAACACACCACGGGCTGAAAACATGAGAGAAAGAGCCAGCAGAACAGAAAGAAAGAAACAACGAGTCAGAGAGACAGAGAGAGAGAGCAGCATGATGTTGGCACTCCTCCTCTCGGTCCAGTTCTGACTTGTTATAACAGGTCAGATGTGGGTCATTTCGAATCCAACTGCTGATAATTTTCTCTGACAGAAAACCTCTTGTGTTGTTATCACATCTAACAAAGACACATATGCAGGGGTAAGAGGTAGTAAATTAAAGAGGGGAAATGATTTACTGTTGTTGCTGTGATACATTTTGTTATTTTTGTTTAGCACTATTAATTGAATCGATTTCTTTAAAGTCCAACATTTGATGTCGGTGCTACAGTATTTCCCTGTTTTGTCTGTGACACAGGCAGGAAATGAGCACGTCACAAGCTTAATTCAGCCACAGTCGGGGAAGGAGCCATCGCCATGGCAACCTCTTTTTTTCTGCAACCTTGTCACAAGGAACAAGGGAAAGAGAAAGTGGAATTAAAGCCTGTGGCAAAGGCAAAAAAAGAAGGATTCCAGTTATGTGGCGGGTAAAAATAAGAGCCTCTGCCTTTGTATGTAGTCGACAGATTTGTGCACTGTCTGGTAAGTAAGCTCACATGTAACTCTCCACGATTGTTACTCCCAGTGACACACTTGGCTCTATTAATTAAGATACCCATCACAGACAGTGCTCAGACTGCAGTATTACATCAAAGTGTCAGACAGGCCTTAAAAGAATAATAGGTGTGTCTGGCTCCGATCTCTCTTTACAAGAAAGGCGCTCTTGCTTACAGCGACGGGGAATTTATTTAAATACAAATCGGACTGATAATGTGGAGCATTTTAACACAACTGCTGCTAATAATAGAGTGCAGCCTTCCAGCTGGACATTGCATTAAACATGTTGTCCCTAATTGAAGCACACTAGACATTAAATAAGTGTTATGTTAGGCTAAATACAACTGCTTTATCCATGACAGGTGCTTCCTAAAGCAGCTGTCAAGGGTTGCTGGCTAAGTGACAAGAGCTTGGTAGACACTGGTCTTAATAGTGATTGTCATAGTGCTACAAAGGGTGCAGGCAACACAGCATGCAGGTGAAGTCAACTGCAAAAATATTACCATCAATATATTTCTTTGCTGCTGATGCAATAGCAACATCATGAGAATATTACTATGATGATTCAGAAAGTTTTCCTCTCAAAAATGCACATTTTGTGCTCCCATAATCTCTTTAGGGTGCCAGAGAGAGAAAACTGCAAGACAACACGGTGTAAATAAAGTACAAAATGAAAGTTGCTCACCAAAGCACCTGTCATGGTGTGAGGAGAAAGTGCAGCAAAAACGAAATCAAAGCACACATTTTTCTGTGACTGCAGAGCTGAAATTCCACTGTGTTTCACCAAAGCATCCTAGCTGTGGTGCTCTATTGGTTATGCTGACAAGCATGTGTTGTTTCTAGTGCAACAATACTAACCCAGAAACCTGGTTTCTGCAGCTGACTGAATGTAGCCATCCAAGTCCCATTTTAGACATGAATACATCATCATACATCACAGACATTTGGGCTTGGCTCAGAGTTAAGGTTCAGCCTGCAGACACTTGTGTGACTCATGAATGGACCAGAGCCATGACCTTGACAGGTTTTCCCTTGATCCCTAAGCCTGACAAAAATGCATGAATACACAACATAACAAGCCTGTTACATATTCGAGGGAGACAAATGTGCTGTTGCCATTAGGAGGAGATAGGGAAGATAAGCAGCTTGTAGATTTCAGAAGGAAATATCTTTTACATTCACTGCATTATGGTGACAAACAAGAAGTCCTTTTGGTATGTATCTGATGCATAGATTTGAATATAATTCAAATACAGAATGCAAGGGGTTTAGAGACGATACCTTCATTCAAAACTGTCAGAAATGGGCCGACATGACTCACCAGTCCTGCACAGCGCCGAAGGACTCCTCATTGGTGATGTCGTACATGAGGATGAAGCCCATGGCCCCACGATAGTAGGCAGTGGTGATGGTCCTGTAGCGCTCCTGGCCTGCTGTGTCCTATACACAGACAACATGAGTTAGCATCGCTGTTAGGAAGCTTGACTGATCTTTACACTGTCGGGTTCAGTAACATTGCCATGACCCTGCACAGGACATGCAGTGTATCTAATCCCATAATGGTAAATGAGCAAACATAATTAATATGCTGCTATTTATTCTTACAAAGAGATTTGCTTGCTTTAAACAGAACATAATTTGGCATGTTATGTTGACTCTTGCTCATGACTTCATTTATTGTGTTCATGATGTGGAAATAATCTTTATGCTAATTGCCTTGCTGGCTTTGCATTGATAAGGTGCCAAAAACAGCGATTCAGTTTTGGCTGGTCTGATTGATTCTTTCCTGTCCTCAATAAATTAATCGCTCAGCTGTGTCAAAAAACTCAGTGGTGCAGTGTGAGTAGCTCAGCTTATGATGTGTATTTCCTAGAAAAAGGGCTCAAAATAGAAGTAAAATGATTTAAACACATAGAAACTGCTTTCTGTTCACGATAAGAGTGAACAAATTGCTTAAGGCAAAGCAAGTGATTACACAGCATTTGAAGAGCAGTACATTGTACACAGATTACCTTGGAAACAAGCACTCAGTGCAGCCTTTGCTACGAGATGTCAAAGAAAACCCTCGTGTTATAGACAAATGAAGCTTTGTGTTCATGAGGAAGAAAGAAAAAATGGTGTAGACTTGTATTATAGGTTACATAATGAGAAATCCCAATCATGTCCCTCCTGTTCATACTGTATGTTTACTGTACTGTTGTTACACCCACAACAAGTGTGTTTGCAGGCTTCTGTGAATCATGACAGAGGACTTCTGGCTGCTCCACTTGGCTCATGTTAAACAGAAGCCTAACAGGCAGCACTGGATTGTATTTACCACAGTATTCTTGCTTTCTGTCGGTCTGCACATGGTTGCAACATTGTCTGTTATAGCCAGAGGACAGCTCTGACCTTCACTCCACACAGACAGAGCTCACAGCCTGTCGAACAACCGCACACACTATAGTTAGGACCCTGTCCATTTAAAATAATGCAAAAACAAATGCATGTGTGTGTTTTTAATGTCAGCAGCCAGTCTGCGTTGTATAAATAGCATCTTTTGTGGAGTGACATTGTGAACAACATAAAAGAGGACGATGAATATGTTTCAGGGATTCTTTTCAGTGTCACTGTGAATACACAAAGTCATGCTCCAGTCATCTGACTACTAGTGTAACCTCAGTCTTGTTTATTGTCGGTATTCTAGGTCTTAGACATTTTAGTAGCCTATTGATTCTTGGCTGAGTGCTTGACAATGACCTTTGCATTTCCAGGCTATTTCAGTGAGTTGGTTTGCTTATTCTCAGTTAAAAAAGAAAGAGTGGGGCAGGGAAAAAATCTGCTTATGTCCAGAGAATTTGAGCGCCTTGAAAAGCTTCGCCTATAGTCTGCAGCCCACCAGAAATCAATCCAAGGAGCTGACTACTTCAAGTGGAGAGGCAACGAGCAGAAACTGACACTCGAAAGAAGTCTTCTTCTCTAAGTGAAGTGAGTTTCTGTTTTTCATTGGGATGATATTGCCAACACTCTGTTTTTCATTCACTCCAGCCTAATGCGACAACAGGGACAACTCTATGATGCATTATGACGCTTTTATCTCTCAGCAGATTAATGGTGCAACTAACACAATGACATTAGCCAATAGCCATCACCTTAAATGGCCACTTACTGTATGTCTAAGCTCTCTCTTAGTCCAATTAAAAGAGACAAGCCAATTATCTGGATGCAAGGCCAATCCTTTTTCTTTCTGAATATGCTGGTCTTTGCTAATGATGAAAACACATTATCCCGATTAGCCCGTCATTTGACTATCCAATCTCAGTTTTCACATTGTGATCGAGCACTTCTTATTGTCTCTAAATGTTATAAGCAAACACCAAATGTCTAGGGATGGCTAATTGCTGCAACCGTTATGAGAAAAAGCATAAAGTTGACATTTGGTGTCGCATGGAAAAAACAAAGACAGACTGACAAGAAATAAAGTGAAAGAAACAGAGAGAAAGTGAGGGACTTTTACGTATCTTTTCGCTCAGTATCTCAGAGGTATTATGAGACAATCTGCTGCCACAACTGAACTGAACTCCTAATTAAACAGCCTCAGACATTTTTTCAGTTTCCCACACATTCTGTGGAAGGTGTTGCTTCTGTGTTCTTCCCCACTGTGTGCCAAACTAACACTTACTAGTCTCCTGTCAGTAATGTTGAGACTTCCATCTGTCTGCATACTTGCATCTGAGTGTTAAACCATAAACCTTTCCTGAAGCTTTATTGAGTTAATTAAGCACACAGCCTGATGCAACACATGTTTTAAAGGCTGGGGAACAAAGCACTGGAAGTTTTGTTTATGTTCTGAATTGAGATGCTGCAATTCAAACACTAACTTCTATACCTGTTTGTACCTACAAAGCTGAAATGGTTAATGAAGTCATCTTAACTTACATATATATTTTACACATTGACTGAAGTATGTACAACATAATGCTAATTATTTCTGTAACAAGAGATGCAAGAATGCTGTGTATCTAAGTACACTAAGTAAGCATGATCTGTCCTAAGAGACACAACACTGACAGGCTCATACAGCCATCCGGTTCCAACCTGTCAAAGTGCTTTAAACATATTGATCAACAGAGAAAGATATGGGCAGAGGTCAGGACAAAGTGGCATTTGAACACAGACTGACAGCCTTTTACAGACAGGAGTCACTCAGAGATGGAGAGAACAAGAGAAATGAGGGGGCAGGGCATCTCTGAAGAGCCCCTTCCCCCTTAGAGCTCAGATAGTCCTCCAGGAGACCTTGGAGGACAGAAAGCAGATTTCTTCCAAATGTTACACGTGTTTTAATATGTAAATGTTCTGTATTGTACTGAATTGCAGGGAAAGGTTGTTCATGAATGGCAAGATAAAGAACAAACTGCAGCATGAAAGGAAGGCATAGCCGTGGTTTGCGGTACGTTGCTGCTTTGTAGCCTAGAAATTAGTTTTCTTTCTTCTATAAATTGCGACTGTTGGATTATATAGATAAATATTCGGGAAAGGAGTAGGAGAATTTATGGAGAATACAGAATCTAATGTCTAGAGGTAACAGTGAGTACGTTATTATATGGTGTTGACCAGTAAAGGAGTGCAGGATGAGCAGAAATAACATCTCTTACAGCTATATTATAGTTATTCCATCGGGCTTGGTCAGCAATCAAACATTTTGTGGCTTACTTCTAAATGTTTAATGCCTCAATGTGAATATTTCATACCCAGATCTGCAGCTTGATCCTCTTGTCATTCTTGTACACAGTCTTCACTTTGAAGTCGATGCCCACTGTGCTGACGAAGGCTGAAGTGAAGGCGTCATCGGCGTAGCGGAACAGGAAAGACGTTTTGCCCACGCTGCTGTTGCCGATGATCAGCAGCTTGAACATGTAGTCAAAATTCTGGTCCCCTCCCTCTCCCTTCCCTTTCACATCCTGAGTGGCAGCCATCTGCAACAACAAAAAGAGACATTTGTGAAGCGTTTAGAGCTTCACCTTGAATCAACGTGAAGCTTTTTCTGAGATGTGATGCACAGAAGATACGAAGCCATCTTAAAAGTAACACATAATTCGTTTTTTTTGCTCTTGACTCTGACCCATTTTACAAAACCACTTCTAGTTTATCTACAACACACGAGGAAGTAGAAGGCAAGAGATAGAAGCTGTATGTGGAGTACAGTACAAGCTTCTTGTACAGGCCACAGATCAGAGGTGACAGAAGGCTGTGTCAGGCAAATCAGCATGAACAACACAGCAAGCTGTTGTATTGATGAGTATTAGATAACAGGGATTTTAAAAAGCTGAGTAAAGCTATTTTTTCCTCAGAATAATTTCTTTAATGAAACAAGAGGATTGCTGCAATAATTAGCTCCTAAATACAATTCTGATTCTGCACCTTTTATACACTGGGCGAAATACTGTTTTTAATTCTGAAAGCGGATCCATATTGTATTACAATTTCACATAACCTCAATTCAAATTGTATTTTGCAATTGAAACTGTAGCACTCCTATATGTGATGTTTTTTGTTTCCCTTTTGGAAAGTTTTCCTCCAATGAATACATGCATCAAGCAAAAACCATGAATCTACATCCATGTTGGAACAGCCACAGCTCACTCCTGTACAAAGGGTATAAAACAGAAATGCATCTTTCACCGTAACAGCTCATCTACACTGACCATTTCCGTGCAAGCTGTCAGCAGCCACCGACCCGAGAGGACAAGAGTGCTGGATGACAAGAGCACAGTCATCTTTGGTCCAAGGTGAATGTTTTGTCAAAGCCACTGAGCTCACATGCTAAAGCCAATGCAGTTATTAATAATAAAAAATGCCGGACCTCCATCCTTCACATCCCGCACTGTGCTATTTCTCGCTTCCGTGTATCGAAAACACCACAGAGGCGGTGTTTTTTCTTTTTCTTTTTCTTGCAAGGACACCGCTTTCAAAATATCCTTGCAATGATGGCATTTTTTACGCGGAACCACACAAAAAACCAAGCCAGTCCTGCTAATGAAATTTTTTACGTAGCTTAGCGAGGAGCTTGCTAATGTTAGATTAGCAATTCTGGGCAGGAGGTCATTTTATCTATTAATGAAAATTCTCCCACAATATAAGATCATATGAAACGCGTTTAAGGACATGGTGCGAACAAACCTGTTTTTGAAGGCCTCGGTTCTATCTGTGTCTGCCTCTGTTTTGCAGGGTAATTTTTTTTTGTATTTATATATTTGAATGTAACGCAGACGCTGCTTCTCTTCCCCCCTCTCTCTCTCTCTTTCTCTCTCTGGGTCTCTTTGGAGCGCCGACCGGTTTCAGCACCTGGGAGCTGTCCCCTCCACTTCGGATCTGGCACGCGCCCCTGAGCTTGACGAGGCTGGCTCGCGTGAGGCGATGAGCACGAGCGAAAAGGCGCAAACGTAACTCGGACGTCACCACCGAGGCAGGATCGGGAGTTGTAGTTTTTTACGCTGTCTCGGCGTTCAGGCGGAGAATAGCGTCCGAAGCGGAGATTTGACTACATTACTCAGCATGCAGCGCGCCACAGCTGTCAGCAGCTGTATGATTTAGTGAAATAAAAACCTTTGTTGCCTTTAATAGTCATCAGACACACACTAAATGGCGCATGGACGCTTCTTATCACGCGAGACTGCAGAAATAATACAGAAAACCTTTCCTAAATCTTTCACCATTCAATATATAATCTCAGCTTTTCCTCCACATCCTGTACAGCAGAATTACTCCTCTTACCTTCCCATACAGATCCATTGCGCCTTCAGTAATATTTCACCTGCTTGTTGTTGTTGTTTGTTTTTTTGTTTTTTTTTACAGTTCTCTGCAGCATCTGATAAATTCCCAGCAGGATTGCATTATTTTTTTTTCTCTTTTCAGGAAGCAAATATAATAGCCTCTCCTTTTTTGCGTCACTCTCTCTCTCCGCCCCTGAAGCCTGCTTCGCTTCAGAGAACAAGCGGCAGAGCAAATAAGAGAGGCCTGATGAATATTGTCATTATGGGCCTTTTCAATGGGGAGCAAGTGCAGAGGAAGAGGAGGAGGGGGAGGTGGTGGTGATGGGTGGGAGAAATGGACATCTTTTGCAATTGTAATCACACCGCCTCTCCTTTCAGGCTGATTATAAACCTGCATGTTTAATTTTGAGAGGTGCAATTGCGAAACTGTGACGATGGAGCACCAGCAGCTCTCATATCAGCTGCTATTCTGAGCATTGTGTTCCCCCTGTGAGTCTCACCTGTCTTCTTACTCATCTCACACCTACGTGGCTCAGCCCAGAATAGTCCATCATGTGCTAAGAAAAAAACTAGACACAACAGACGTTACATAACAGTGGACTACAAACTCAGATTCACGTCCAGGATCCACTTCTCGTCTGTCTTCCACCAGTCAGTTAGCTGACATTTGATTGGACGTGCGTGAAGTAATAGGGCGGGACATGCTGACGGATTGGCCTTTGACTGGAGGATCTGCTTGTGCGGGCAGCAGAGCAGGGGGCGGGTAAGGTAAGCAGCACACAGGCATGTTTGTTTCTGCTCATGTGTCGTGTTACACTTATAAATTCACCAAATCTATACCCCCCCACACACACAGACACACACACACACACACACACACACACACACACACACACACACACACACACACACACACACACACGCATACACACAAACCCAAGAGTGAGTGCATACTGTCAAGTCCTGAAAACAAGAGGGCGTATAGCTGTTTAATGTCAGAACAATCCGGTCTGGTGCTTCAGCTCAGGGTTCATGGTACAGGGAACATGGAATCCCTTTAGCTCGGCTGCTCTGCGCTGACAAGGTATCTGGCCTCAGATTCATTTAGACAGTCAGCAGAAGAACACTAAGAGTCAGCGAGCCATCTGGATCAGGCTGTGGTGAAGCAGATATTCACTCCAGCTCACAGGGGGATTCTCTCTCCAAAGACAAAAGCAGATGAGCTCAACTTTAGTGCTTTCAGAAGACCTCGGTGTCAGGTTCGGATTATTTCACCTGCGCAATTTGTGTTTCCTCCGCTTTTCCCGCTCCTGTCCGCGCGTCACTTATACCGCAAACTAAACCGAACTCTTCAAAGACCTTATTCATGTCCCCCTAGCATTGCCTTTGGAGTACCTGCGGGCTCGAGAATCAGTCGACATCTTTAAAATGAGAAATGCCAGTGGATTTTGAGGTCTAGGAAAGGGCCAAAATGCTGATAAGTGGAGAGGGTAAATATGTGACATTTCTCCGCATGAGTTCTAAAAATCTAACCACACTGCTCGGTGCAGATACTTGGCCTGAGAAACTACATACAGCGTGTTTAATGCAAAAATTTAACAGAATAGTTAATATTACTAAAATTGCACTTTTTGTTTTGTTTTTAATGCCCCCAAAGACCACATTTTAGTTTCAACACAGCCCCTTAAAAGAAGACAGAGCTGCTGGATTTGCTTTGGAAAGGTTAATAGTACAATAGAACTGATTATACAATAAAGCACAAATAATTTACTAACTCAAAAATGTGTATTTAGCCTTTAAAGCTAACTAAAATGTCATGCAGTCTTGCATCAGGTAGGACTTCAAAACCCAGGGAGAAAATGAAAGAGGGGAAGCGGGGGAAAAAAGAAGAAAGAATCAAAGGGTGTAAATGGATTTGATCTTTAACCAGTTAAACACTTCGCCCGGACCATTATCATATCCTGTGATCAATTATTCATGTCGGGAGAAGCTCAGGGGTCAGGTGTTACCTTTGTAAACATTGGCTTCCCGTGCTGGGTGACCATGGTGCACTGATCACAGTCCAGGGTGATGCAGGAGTTGTGGAAGGACTCCTTGGAGTGTTTGAGGATGTAGTGGAGCTCGGTGACCCCTCCCTCAAACACCGTGCTGAAATAGCGGGGGATCAACGTCCGGCCGATCGCTGCGGGGAGACACAAGAGAGGACACAGCTGCTAAATATAGAAGGAGACCAAACATGAAATGATGTAGAGAGAAGATAATGTGCTTACAGCCAATAGAAAGACAGAGGGGGGGTAGCTGAATAAAAGGGAGCCACTATTACAGCATCCAAGACTACAATGCTGCTACTACAACTAATAATACAATGTTTAGGCTACAGCTGCAGCTATATACTGTATATAATGATGGGCTACTACTGCAAACATGATTTATGTCTGTGCACTGCTGGAAATTTTCTGCCTCTAGTGCTGATATGATGCATCAGCTTCATCACAGATACAAGAACTAGAGCTGCAACTAACGATTATTTCCATCGTTGATTGATCAGTCTATTATTCTGGCAATTAATCAATTAGTTATTTAGCCTAACATTTCGATCAGTGTTTCCAGAAGTTGAAGATGACGCGTTCAAATGTCTCGTTTCGTCCACATCCCAAAATAGTGAGTTTGTTATAACATAGGGGTAAAGAAATCAGAAAATATTCAGATTTAAGAAGCTAGAGTCTGTGAATTTTCACTTTCTTTTCTTATTAAAAATAAAAGCCTTGTCGATCATCAAAATAGTTGACAGTTAATTTAATAATTGACAACTAATCAATTAATCATTGCAGCTTTAACCAGAACCATATTTTCCAAACCTCACAGGAATAATTTGGCCTTTTTGTTTTGAATACTGAGCACCCTGGTTGAGTGCAAAACTCCTAAACCATAAATTATGCTACAGATTAAACAAATGAGATGCAGTGTGTTTATTGGAGAATGTTAGAGGGGCTGCTGAGGGACAGAATCAGGCTAGGCTAGCTTCCCCGCAACTTTATGCTAAGCTGAGCTCCCCAAAAATGAACAATAAAGCTCTGTTATTGTATTTATTAAACTGTAACTGTGGTGCAGATAGCAGATATCCCCGAATATTACATAATATACTTGACATTCAACAAACATGAGCAAAAAAAATATTAAATTCAAGATAATAAAAATGGAACTTTACAGAGAACACTGTCCAAAATGAAACATGTCATTTTCAATATGCGAAGAAAGGCATAATAGCAAAGAAACCGCTTAACAAGGACATCTGCTTCAGGTTCATTAATCAACATTAACGATTTTTTTTGGCTGTAAAAAAAAAAGAAGAAAAAGCTCTGAGGAGGAGGCAGAATCTTATCAGATGTTCAAATTAATAAAATTGACTAAATATTTGAGAGCAAATATTTAGTATTTTACCACGTGACTCCTTCTATATCGTATAAATCTTTCTAAGAAGATGGATTATTAAGTCTGCAGCCTATTGATTTGACTTGCTTTGGTCTGGTTTCAAAAAACAAACATGTAAAATGTTCAAAATACAGAGCCTGCATTCATTCGTATCCAGCCTCATGAAAACCCCCTTTTTTGACAGTGAACAAGAACCTGACACAAAACATGAACAATATTTTAGTAAAGCTGTGGTAACTTTGAGAACTCTAAATGAACTCGCCATTAAATTTGTTATTGAGCAGCAGTCGTCCTTCTGAATGTGCTCAATTTATGAATCAAGACTCTCAATGCAACGAACACATTATAGATTTACAGAAACTATTGGATTGTCCTGAAACGTATCGATTCCCTGCGTCCTGACCACTGGGCCGGCTTCGGGGGCTATTCAGCCTCCAACAAATACCCAAATCCTTTATTCTTAGATTGAGCCAGATCTTTCCTTTTAGCAACTGTCAAATAAATCTTCCAGTGCACAGAGGTACAGTCGAATCCTCCAACACATCTCAAGATTAAAGATTTTCTTGAAACAACAGACAATATCATGAATTTGGGCCTCTCGGTCCACTTCATCCAGGATATGGCACTTCATATAAACACACCGAGTATGAATATTCCTCATATGAGCGAGTCTGCAAAGGAGAGGAAAGAGTATTTTCAACGATTTTTCAGAATAATAAGAACCCAAGACTTAGTTTGGTATTAAACTGAATTATTAAGATGGACAACTTCTGCAGTGCAAACTTTCTGCAGAAGCCTAAAGAGACAATGAACAGTCTGCATGATGAAAACTGGAGGAGGAGTCATGGAGGGAGAAAGTGTCTTCAGTGTTTTATAGCCCTCAGGCTTTGTCTGGTTTCTATCTCCTCTGTGTTAGCTGGCTTCAAGGAGAAGAATGGATGATACAGTGCGTGAGGCTTCCATTTCCCATTACATTACGGATGCACTGTGAAGGCATGCAAGATACAGATTCCTGAAAACTTGGAAGTATTTTATAGCATGCAATCATGGCCTGAACTGCCTTTCCTTCTCAGCTTTTAACTTCTGGTTATGAAAGTATTACCAGTGTGTTTTGTTCATAGGCTACTGTTAGTTAATTTGGCTAAAATTAAAATGCAATTTTACAGGAGCTTCCTCATCGAGGGTTTTAAATCCATCTTTAAAAAAACAAACCATCTTAAACAGCAGCACAAAAAGCTTCAGCTCGGCAGCTTAAAGGTTCTTATGTCTCAGATCTTTTCTACCTCTGCAACATTAGTAAAAATCCCACTGAGAACCTTAAAATCCTGCAGGTTTTCTTCCCTTCAGAATACGCGGTGAGAAGTGCATGTCTCTATACACTGAGCTCCTTCTATCATCAGTGTTTTCTAATTTCAAGAAAAAAAATCTACTTGACACGCTTTAACCGAACAGTTATACGCAACGTACCATGAAAACAATCTTCAAAATTTCCATTCAAAATCTCAATTTGAAAAATCCCAAAAGATATGTGTGCCACTTAATTTGAAAAACATATTATCACTTTTTTTTTTCTTTTTTTTTTAAGTGGAACTGCAACTAATGATTATTTTCATTATCAGGTAATCTGTAATTATTTTCTCTAATTGATTGGTCCTCAAAATGTCTGTCAGCTTCCAAAAACCAACAATATTAGAACCATAAAAGATTTAGAAATCAACAACAGTGGAACAACTTTGCTCCACTGGGGTATTTCTGCTACACATATGAACCAAAATGATGACTCAAAATTGCCGTTGATCTAGTAATCTCTAATTAATTTATTGTTTCAGTCTAAGGAAAGTATAATTAGAGGCAATACTTCATTACACGACTTGTTAAGATGGATATTTTGCAGCGTGTGGGTTGCCGTAAATAATCTCAGGCAAAAGAGGTACTAATGCATCAGGTTTACTTAGAACACGAAGCAAGACTGTCTTCAATGCACAGCTGAATATGTAGATCAGACGTTCCGCACACCACCAACAGAGAGCAGCTGCGTCAAACAGCTTTTGCTTTCACTTGGGACAAAAATTGCAGCCTCTTCTGGTAACAGCAGAGTTCAATATTCTGGTTTCCAGTTACTTGTTGAGCAGCTGTGCAGAGCCAATCTGCAGAACAACTCATGCCATCTCCAACACCACATCTTGGCAACACATTCCTCCTTAAAGAGCCTGCTTTTCGAGCTTTTATTTTTCTAGCTATAGGGTTTCTGCTGAACACTGATACTCATTTTCAGCACCGCCCTGCTTCACACTCCTGCACACATAGACGCCTGAGAGCTGCTCTGCAACCACAGGCTTCATCCAAACATCACTGGGCAGTTCCACTTGAGCAACTTGACTTGCTCAAGGGCAGGGCCAGTAGTTACTGAAGGGGAAAGTGCTGCTCATCCACTCAAATGCACAGGGAATCTGAACCAGCAACTGTTTGGTCTTTCAAACTTTTTCTCTTCTGCTGGCTACAAACTTTTAATGCGCACTCCTCTGAATATTTAGATCCTATCTAAACTGCAAGTTAAACAGATATAAACTGTCTTTTATACCTACCTCCATTAAATTATTAAATAGTGCAGGAGTGTGTGTGGGTGGGTGTGGGTGAGAAGTAAGGGAATGTGCAATAACATCAATGACATAGGGAAGTGCAATATAATAACAGAAGTGCAATAAAAATCAATGTGCAATAGAATTCATGATGTTATACGGGTATATGTGCAATAGAATTTATGATATACGGGTATATGTGCAATAGAATTCATGATATACGGGTATATGTGCAATAGAATTCATGATATACGGGTATATGTGCAA
>OMNN01011701.1:5248-17554 GCA_900302755.1 Chromis chromis
GGGGGGGGGGGGGGCTTTGCTGTCAGTTTGATCTGCGAATGAAGCATCTCTTTGCTGCGCGGAGTCAAGGTGGTCTTGCTCGGAGCTGTACATGAGTCACAGCAAAACAGAAAGAAGGCGTAAAGATGAAGGTTTTTCTTGCATCTTGAATGTAAGTAAAACTTACTGTATCGCACTGAAGTGTGCATAATTTAGACTGACGCTCCGGTTAAAGTAAGCCGCCTCGCTGCCTCAAGGTAACCCTGTTCCTGACACTATGTATACTGTGGGTTTTTTTTTCCATTCTTTCCTGAAGTCACTGACTCACAACTACTGTTAATAATATGAGAATATGCTATTTTGTTTGCCAGTGGGTACAATCAGTGGTGGCACACAGACGATCCCTAAATTCCTCCCTCCTCCTCCTTCCCCCTTAACTCAAACTGAAGAGCACATAGCCTCTGGTCTCTCCTCCATCTCTGGTCTACATCAGATAGCTTCCCTAAAAGTGCTGAGCCGGACTGCCTGAGACAATTACTGTAAGTTAACAATGAAAAGAAATGGCTGCCTAAAGAAAAATTGCAGATGATGTGCTGAAGGACAGAAGACAAGAAAGCCAACGGAGGAGAGAGGAGGGCTTGCTTGACTGAAAGATAAGATGGGAATTTAGCGGATAGAGTATGTAGAGCACTTATGGTGAAGTACTTTAGCTCTGAAGAAACACTGATAAAAGGGTCAAACTGTAGGGAAAACAAAAGAACCATCAGGAATATAATTAAGATATATAACAGAATATAAAGGGGGTTAACAAAAAGCAGGTTGAGTCACCTTTTTCATTTAAAAATACTTGGTAAGTTAATTTTTTTGTTGTTTACTTACTTAAGGGCTGTACTTATATCCAATATATATGAAGGAACTACCTGTAATTCTCATCAAACTCACAGCAAATCAAACAATGTGGCTCAATTTAGAATCTTTTAGCAGATTTTAGCTTTGTGCTTTGGATTTATTTTATGGTTTAGTGTCACAGCTTCCATCTTTATTTGCCAGCAACAGTTAAAGGAAACAGTTTTTGGGTCATTTCATGCCAACTCACCTAGGACCTCCCAGTTGAGGTCATGGATTATCTTGAAAAAAAATCATGCAAAAACTTCTACCTAAACCATGGAATCTTGCAAAATCCCACAGCTCTACTCCAAATACTTTTTGAGTTATGAATTTTTGGAAAATAGGCCCTCGGTATTAAATTTGATCACTTCAGTGATTCTTTTAAAGCATCTTTAAAGCCTCACCAGCTGCTTGTTTTTAACAGGATTTGGCTGATTTGGTTTTACTGAGCATCCCAGAAACCTCAAGAAAAAGTTGGAACTTGTAATCATGTCAATAGCTTATGCTGATTTTCTTGTTTACAGAAATTAAAATAAATTAAATAAAAATCTGTAATTCACCATCAAAATGAAAAATCTTTCATTTTCAGAAATTCATATCTCCACTAATATTCATTCACTTCCAACCAAATGTTTGTTGTGGGTAGAAACTACTTAGTTTTGTCATATCTAAATGTCATTTGGATATTTTTTTTCAGGAAGGATTGTTTTGATTTCTTTGAAACCTTTTGAAGGGAATGTCTTTATATCCATTGAAATCATATTAAACAATTAAAGATGTTATATTACTCCTTCATTATTTAAACATTTTATTAAAATGACACTGCAGCGGCTTTAATATCACATTTGGTGCTTTAATTGTTGGTAAATATTTGTATGTGGATTTCAAGGTTTTATATGTCTGTATGGTACCTGTTGAGCTATTTTGTCATTAGTTCAGGAAATATCAACCCTTTAGTAAAAAAGCTCTGAGAAATCCAGCATCCACCCAGTACCAAATAGCAGAGTAAGTAAAGAACTAGCAGTGAAGCAATGCAGAGTGTTTAAATGCTACCCAAATACTTAATTGTAAACTGGTGGAGGCCAAAACTGAGCAAAAAGAGGAGTACATATTGGACTAGCTGGAGGTGTAAATCAGCAATTGTTTGGCAGCACTTTAGCTGTAACAATAAGGTTAACTAGTGTGGCCATAAAAACATCCAGTATGCTTATTTGCCACATTGCATTCAGGTTACTTCATTTACAGCTGGAAATACACTAAAAAAATACAAAAAAAACAGCTTTAGAACTGTGCAGTTTTCAATAATATCCTGTCGCTTCCTATGCCTAGATGAGGATGGAAGTTTTCTACAGTGCAGTATTGTTCATCCATAATTTATGTTTGTCATCTGTCCTTAAAAACAACACCTTTTCCCTTAAGCCCTACATGTATGCAACCTAAATGTCACGGCTCGGCAGAAGAGGCAAATCCCTCGGCGGGTTGCAGAGTTGCAGCTTGCTCAGCTTCGGTGTGCTTGTAATAGCAGCGGGACAGAAAGGAGCAAACTCTGCAGAAAGTTGTTCTTTTTTTTCCTTCAAAAAACAGTAAAATTTAATGTAGTTGAAAAATTACTTTAGAAGAGAGCGCTGCTTAATTTAATGAATATGGACGAAAAACCAATTTAGGACGACATAAGAATCTTAAAACAAGACAGAGAAACAAGAGGAAGTAATAGTTTTGCGGTTGGTTTTAATTCTTTACAGCAGCCGCTCTGATGTGTGGTGATTTGTCTTACATGGTGTTGACAGTTAACAACCACATTTGACAGGTGAGGACATTACAGAGGTTTTTTGTTTAGCTTTCAACTGTTTTTCCTGTTTCCCCACCACACAGATTTGCAGCCATATTCTACTGCGCAGCGAGTATAGTCTTGAGGGAGATGCAGACAGTTGTGTTTACCAATGTTGGGGCAAATGCTCATCTGTGTAATTGCGTTTCTTAAGACTAATGACAAAACAGTGAGCACAAATAGCAATTCTCAGACTGGCTAATTAAAAGTGGGCACTCGGAAGCCACATATGGCCCTGAAACACAATGAGATGATTAACATGGTTTTCTCTTTATTTAAAAAAATAATAAAAGAAAAAAATGCTGTGTGAAGTGCTTCAAAGAAAACATCTTTTGTGTTTGCTGATAAAAATGCACAGTGAGTTGGAGAGAGAGAGAGAGAGAGAGAGAGAGAGAGAGAGAGAGAGAGAGAGAGAGATACACTATATTGCCAAAAGTATTGGGACACCCCTCCAAATAATTGAATTCAGGTGTTCCAATCACTTCCATGACCACAGGTGGATAAAATCAAGAACCTATGCAGACTGCTTCTACAAACATTTGTGAAAGAATGTGTCACAATCCGATGGACGAGTCTGGGTTTGGTGGTTGCCAGGAGAACGGTACTTGCCATTGTGCCAAGTGTAAAGTTTGGTGGAGGGAGGATTATGGTGTGGGGTTGTTTTTCAGGGGTTGGGCTTGGCACCTTAGTTCCAGTGAAAGGAACTCTTTATGCTTCAGCATACCAAGACATTTTGGACAATTTCATGCTCCCAACTTTGTGGGAACAGTTTAGGGATGGCCCCTTCCTGTTCCAACATGACTGCGCAAGGTCTATAAAGACATGGATGAGTGAGTTTGGTGTGGAGGAATTTGACTGGCCTGCACAGAGTCCTGACCTCAACCCGATAGAACACCTTTGGAATGAACTAGAGCGGAGATTGAGAGCCAGGCCTTCTGTTTCAATATCAGTGCCTGACCTCACGAATGTGTTTCTGGAAGGATGGTCAAAAATTCCCATAAACACACTCATAAACCTTGTGGAAAACCTGAAGAGTTGAGGCTGTTATAGCTGCAAAGGGTGGGCCAACTCCATATTAAACCGTACGGATTAAGAATGGGATGTCATTAAAGTTCATGTTCGTGTAAAGGCAAACGTTCCAATACTTTTGGCAATATAGTGTATCTTAAAGAACTGGACATGGGTAGATCAAAGTTTATACACATTGACAATAATACATAATGAATTAACCTTATCAAAAATAACAAGATTTAAATAAATATTTTATGGGCTTTGAATTAATACTGTATTTCTATTCCTGCAGCAGAAAACATCAAATAAATCATCTGGCATAAGTAAATAATTAAAGTCACAGTGTAGTGCAGCCTCTAAACTTGTCGTTTCATTTCAACGGTTAACTCTCACAACGTTGCTGATTTATTTTTTTTAATACGAATTATCATATTTATTCATTTGACGGGTTTTATCGTTCGACATGTCAGAGTTGCGGCTGGCGGCTTTTTGTTGTTGGTATGCATATTTAACAGGTGGTGGTGGTGGTGGGGGGGAAGAATTACACAGCAAATCAATTTCACAGAGACAATTATAATCTGTAAAATAATAAAAAGTCAGCCACTGCAAAGCAATCCCTGCCATACCCACGCATGGTTTCAGCCGAAACGTATAATTAATTGTGTCAAACCCAGCAGCACAATCGAAATTAATGCTTAAACTGCATTTGCATCAGTCAGCATTAGCTCCACTAAAGTTTATTAAGTGGCTCCGTGTTGCAGGAATCCAAAAGTGAAATGTAATTACTCTCAAAATGCTATAGATCACCTCTAATTCTTTAATTACGGTAAAATACAAAGCTGTATTTCCAGCTCTTTAAACACTCCGAACAGTCTTTTGGCTGCTTTGATTGGTGTATAAAACAAGATGGAATTTAAAATGTGGAATTAAATTTTAATCTTTTTTTACCACCTCGCCATGCAGCAAATGCAGCTACTGCTTTTCAGTGGCAGCAAATCCATAACCAGATACCCAGCCATGAACATATTATACATAATTCTGCTGCGAATGGATGGTTCTGCTTTCTAAGTCACCGCTAGCTCTCTCTATTTATCTGTGGTTATTTTACGATGGAGGTCAGTTGAGAAAGCGTCCAAAATAAACACACTCGAAGTGTCTTTCCACAGCGGCGACCATTTGTTACCTGGACTCCAATAATATGTATTATGTGAAGCGGTGATTCCACACTGCTCTGAATTTACTCTCCCTAAGGAATTTTGCAAGATGTATGGGTGGGGGATGTTAGTAGAGGAGAACTAGTCATTTTTAAGTTTTAATATTATCCAAGAGCACTTTTTTTTGCAATAAAACTAATATAAATTCGAAACTTTTCACCTCCAAATGGATTGAGGGATTTCTGTAGCTCCCTTTAATAATGAAAACTAACCAAAAATTCTATATTAAAACACATTCCTTTGCGCGAGGTATGCTAACGAGCCGGCTTATTGAAAACGCGGGCTGGAACGGAGATTTATTCAATTTTATCACGGAAGGTTATGTATATTCTGATGCATCTGTGTTGTGCTAATAACTACCTCCGCTATGAGGCAGGAAGCCTTTGAATTCAATATGTTCGGCGATGAAAAATGCAATAGATGTAATGTATTGATTAAAAAAAATAAAAAAAAGGTCATCTCCAAGGCACTCGGGGTCCACGAAGGCAGCGAGAGAAAGATAGCGAGAGCAAGCTGGCCGCCTTTATCTGTGGGAGCTTGGAATCCTGCTCCGTTATTTATCAAGCTCAGCAGACAACAGTTACTCACCATGATATGTCAGGTCAGTGTTCCCTTTAACTTCAGACCTAATGCTCTTCAACATGGCTCACTCTTCGCCGAGACCAGAGTGGACAGTTGCTGCACTGTATCACTCCTCTCCTCCTCTTTGCTCTTGTCTTAGCCTTCCGTATTCACACTCTCATGTGTATATGTAAGGCTGTGACAAGCGAACGAACCGCACATTGCTGGTTTTGTCCTTGAATCTGGGAGGTAGCTGTTTGGACCCGCAGTGGAAAGTAGACAATCCTGCACGTAGCATGGTGCACAGTGAGGAATTTCTGCATTAATATCATGAGTTATCACAGGGACATGAAAAACAAAAGATCTGGGTTAACAGTGGGAAGTCCTGCTTTCTGGGAACAGAAGGCCTGCTCTCTAAATGTTCTATTAATTTGAATAGATTTGTGCTTTTTTTTACTCAACATTGAATATTTCAGTCATTACACTAGTGGGGCAACCTGAGGATAAGGATGTTTGTGTGTCATTTTGGTACATAAATACAGTATACACCGATCAGAGTACCCAAAGGATCCACTGCCAATATCCTGGTGCTAGACCCCATAGGACACCCTGAGAGGTCGGTCCTCTTGTCCATGCCCAATGGTTCAGAGCATTTTTGAGAACATAAGGGAGACCAACACAATATTAGGCAGGTGGTCATAATGTTATGCCTGATCAGTGTATGTAAGGTTCATCACTTGCCTGTGCAAGACACCAACTGCTTGCATAACACTTGACATGTGTGGGTGTTCCTGATTACTGGTGTTCAGATGTCTTCATGATGTACATTCACATGTGGCACAAACATGTGAACTGACCTGTTATGACACTTTGAAGACAAGAAAACTGCACAAAGGCATGAAGTGTGCATACGTGCATGAGCTAATTAACCATTACGCTACCATAAGACCCAATGTTTGCAGAAACAGGACATTGTTTATTGGGCAATGAATATCATAAAACTGACTCTTAGCCTCAAGATGACCAGTGTATGCGTCCAGTGAATGCACTCAGGGAGGGTGGAAATGAGATAGAACTAGTATTCTTTGGAGCATCAGAAGGGTAGGCGAGAAGCCAAATACATAATTTAGTAATGTAATTATTTCCATCAAAATGTATAAAGACACTGCTTGACTGGGTCCACTTGTGCAGGTGTATCCAATAAAACTCAGAAAGGACACTCTTCTGTTTGCAAGTATTTGTTCAACATCGTACATTTCTGTAACAGTATACACCGATCAGGCATAACATTATGACCACCTGCCTAATATTGAGTTGGTCCTCCTCATGTGGTCAAAAATGCTCCGAACCATTGGGCATGGACAAGAGGACCACTGTGGGTGTCCTATGGGGTCTGGCACCAGGACGTTGGCAGTGGATCCTTTAGGTACTCTGGGTTGTGCAGTGGGGCCTCTTTTGATCAAACTTGTTCCCCTGCATCCTGTTGATGCTTGATCAGAATGGGGTCTTGGAAGTTTGGAGGTCAAATCAACATGTCGGGGCAATTATCATGTTCCTCAAGTTGTTCCTAATTGTTTGATGTCTTTTCCATGTGGTGGGGTGCATTTTTTCTCATCAACATGGATGCCAACGTCCAAGGCTTTCCAGCAGAACTCTACATAGTACCAATATGAACAATGTTATTCACTTCACCTGTCAGTGGTCATAACGTTGTGGCCGATCAGTGTATATCCTGGTTTCTACTGGTCAGATTACTATGGCGCTTATGTATATTCATGTTTTCCAAGGGATAAGCTGTAATGATTATGGTGACTTCACCTGTTATCCACCAGAATTACCAGGTCAAAATTTACATTTTTGGTTCACTTGCTGCCTTAAAAGCTCTCAGCCGAATTAAATTAAGTTAAAAAAAAAATAATAAAAAAAAGAGCTGCATAATTCACAGAAGATAAATCACTTAGCTTTTGTGATCAATGTTTGCAGATTTTCGGAGCAAAATGACACTTTATGAAGGCCAAGACAATACTATAGGATTATGTGAAAATAGCATGCCACTTAGAGCGCGTGTTATATGTTATGCCTATGCATTTTAAGCTTTTCATGTGTCGTTTGATTCCCTTAAAATGAATACAAGAGTTACCCTGGCCACCATTAGGATGAAATGCAGCTCATTATAATGACAGTGAGCCGGTAAAGGTTAGGGTTAGGGTAGTCTCACATAGTCAGACCATTCCCTAGTGCCAGCACAGTGCTGTGTAGAATGGTCTGGCTGCATCTCATCATCATTCTATGAAGTAAATAAAAAGATATTTGTGTGACTGTATTTCTTTAAACCAATCACATTTGTATTTGGTTGGGCTAAGAAGAGGATGCCGCATTGCGTTCACAGAAAATAGTGACGCGGTTGTTGTTTTGGTCGATCTTGCAAGATCCAAATTCTCGACAAAACTTGAAACTTTCAGCATGCAGCTTGCTACTTGGAGGTTGTTCTAGTTTCTGGTAGTGAAGGAGATTTTGATGAACATGCAGACATCAGAAGGGGAAGAGACATGAAATGTGTGGCCAATGGCAGGCTTATACCTGCAATCTACATCTGGTGAGCCAGACTAGGGTCAGGGTTAAGGTTGAGGAAATCTGGTCTGGGATTTCATTTTGCAGTGAACGTTACTGCCAAGCAATGCTGAACATTCTAGCCAATGAAGCTCACATCGAGTTCTCGTTGAAGAACAGACAAACCATGTTGATTGCATATCCCCAACTATCATCTCATCCAGACTAGCTTAGCCTTCTCCTTCTGTTTGTTCTCACTGCAAAGTTTGATTAGCATTACAGCAAGGTGTTGCACCAGAGTCTGCATCCCCACAAGATCATGTGAGGTGTTACAATGCTCCCTGATTGCTCCCTGTGGCATGATAATGTTAATAATATCCTTTAGTTTAGTGTGTGATGTATCATTATTTTCTAGTCTTGTAGTGTGTGCATGTCTAAGCGAACAAAGCTTCTCCGTGTATGTGCAGTACAACCCAATTTTAAAACGTGTTGCAATTTCAAAACTTCTGTAGACACTACATGCATGAAATTACACATAATGAAAAAAATATTATGGTTTCGAATGAACTGAACACACACTGCCTACATTGTGACATTCATCCCGTGCCATATAAACAAACTATTCTTTTTTTTTTTTATGGAGGTTTATGGAAATTGAGTCCTTTAGGACCCCTTAGTGCCACTTCACCATAATGTATTCAGAGAATGTACATCTTGTTTGAGATGAGTTATTTTTCTGTTCAGTTTTATTTTTCTTAGTGCCATTTGATTAACATACTTGGATGATGCTCATATTATACAGAAAATAATGAAAATATAAACACACATACTCATAAGAGCTTGAGTGCAGAAAAGTAATTGTGAAGGTAGTGTTTCTAGAAAAATCATTCTGACCTTACTTCACCTAAAATGGGAAGAAAATGTTTACCTTGACAACACGCTATCTGATGTCCTGCTATCAGTTATCTTCAACAAAATGCTGCCCTTTAGAAAAGATGTGAGTGTGTGTGTGTTCGTGTGTGTTTGTGTGTCCCTTTAAATGACACAAGGGGACAGACAAGAGAGAACACTTGGCTAAATTCACACAACTCTTTATCCCGACATAATAACTTTCAAATATGAAAGGCTTTATTTGTCTATTGACTAGTGTGCTCGTTTGGCTGCTATTTGGAATTCAAATCACTTTCACCGTGGTCTATTACCCCTCAATTGATATGGACTGAGTAAGCTGGGTCGAGTCATTAAATAAAGACAAAGTCATTAGGCAAAATTAGCTAGTTGCTGTAAATATCACCCGATGAAATTCACTACAAGGTGCATTTTCTAATGAAATACATACACCAGATAATGCTACTGTTTTGCAACACATACATCTTGTATATAACTAATGACATGCCAACACCATGGACTGATGAAAACTTTTCATAGCTAAGAGGTGTTTTTTGAGTGTTTTTTCAGAGAGAACCACATGGCAATGTGAAGATCAAGGTTTCTCCAGTGTCTGTGTGCGCTGGTGCGAAGGAAAATTCCCTCTCTAATTGGCAGCGCGGTTAATCACTGAGGTAATTCAACAGCAGATGAATCAACACAATTAAAAAAAAAGGACATAGATGGTTAAGATGTGCTTCCGATGAAAGGCGACTGTGCAAACGCTTTAGTGATGCATGCTTTTAACTCGAGTCATTTGGACACCTCTTAATGCAAGAGTGCCATACTTATTACCTAGGTAGTTACTGCTCAAGCATAAAACACCTATCTAAGTGAACTTGATTTGCACTTAGTGGGGATAATCAAGTTTACTCTCTACGACAACACTGAAAAATTCATGTTAACCACATTAAGGCTAATGGATGAAATGGAAAAAAAAAATTTCTCTTTCATGAAATACAATTTGTCTAGTACTTTGAAATGTAACATTCTGCTCTGGCACTGTCATGTCCTCCCCCTCCACCATTGCTTAGCTGGCAATTCTCCCTCCTTTCCCCTTCCCCTTGCTCCAGAGTAGATCTGATTGGATAATCAGCTGATCAGGACACCTGCAACGGAGAGTGGCTCACCATGTGAACGCCCCAGCAGTCTTTCAGTACCTAATCAATGATGTGCTAAGAGGCATGATTAATCACTTTGGTTTTGTTTATTTGGACGACATTCTGATCTTCGCACTAAACCCCGAGGACAATGTTAACCACGTCCGCCTGGTGTTGGAGCGCCTGCTCAAGAACCGGCTCTTCGTGAAAGTAGATAAGTGAGAATCCCACGCCTCCACCCCCGAATTCTCTGTTTGTCCCTGATGACTTCTGTTCCCGGGTCCTCCAGTGGGTACAGTCAGTGCTAGCATGCAGCATCACCACAGTTGCAATGAAGTGGCATCCAACCTAGAAGTAAAGTGTCGTTTTTAGAACAATTTCAATTATATTCATGCACTCTTGCAGCCGTAAATGCTGAAATATAATTTGAACCATGAGGCCAAATTGCTGATTAATTCTAGTCACTTGCTAAAAGCTTTGCTGTACATAATTGACTATCACGCAGGTGTGATATTAAATTAAGGACAGAATTTGTATGAATTTGTGAACATGTTTTTTTTATTTTTTTTTATTTTAGTAAACTGTAATAAATCATGTCAGTTGTAGCATATCTCCAAGCAGAAGAATATTTTAGGATCATCCATCACAGAACATCCACTCAGCAACAACTGAGGCTTTCTCACATCTGTAAATTTGGTAGGAAACTATTTGTGAATACCGCTGGCCAAGACTTCTATTTAAATACAGCATCTGCACTACAAACTGGACAGATCCTTACAACCAAAATACAATTTAATGCCGTCTTGGGGACAATAAGAGATGCCCTGAAATCTCAAAAGAACCGACTAAAGCAAAGACTGTCAGTTCTAAATCTACCCAGACCTCCTCTCAGCAGAGCATTCTTTGCTGCGACCTCCCGACCCTTTTCTCTTCCTAACAGTTGGAACTTTTATACAAAAGAATGAACTGCAGAATCCCAGACCTCTACTCATCACTCACTCACTGTTTTTTGAACACGAAAAATGGATATTTAAGATCTTAAAAGTCAGTTCTAAAGATATTTGGCCTGTGACCTCTCGTGGACAGTGTATCTAGTTTTTTTAACACATTCGTTGGCTGTTGCTCTGAATTTTATTTCAAAATTTCCTTAATAAAGATAGTCACTGTAATGTTACACGGCTCTCACCTCGTGCACTTTTCGTTTGGGGTCCTCTTTGGCCTTGGGCTTTTTCCTGGGGGTACTTTTCCTTTGTTTTAGACCAGAAGTGCCCATATTCTCTCTGCAAATCTGAACAGTCTTCTAAAAGCAGATTTTCACCATGGCACACCCCTGTGCAACTGCAGCATGGCAAATATCACAGCTTTTCTTTCTGCCAAATGGAGGATTGTAGAAATTACAATTGGCTTTTCAGTTTCCAGTTGTTTCCAGTGTCAATCACCGGCATTATTCAGTTTGCACACCTGTTGCACACTTTCATTACCAAACCTGCATTGTGTTGTAGTGTCATTGTAGTCATCGTTTGTTAAGTAGCAGTGGTTAATAATGTTTTGTGTATGACTTATCTGTGCTGCTGCGTACTTCTTTGTTAGGAAACTGGAAGTCAATGACCTCAGAATTTACAACTTCTGACTGTAAGACCGATCAATATAATTAGATTTGGAGAATTTCATTGATATCCAGTCTGAGATGTTATTTAATTGTCTCAGATAAGCTATATTTGACTGATTAAAAAACTGTAATTTCAATCTTAAAGTGTAGTTATACTACACAGTACGTCAATTTTGGCAACTGCTTGTGATAGCCAGACATTAGGGCCTATAAACTTTCATATAATACAATTTTATTGATGATTTCTGTGATCTCTCTCTCTCTCTCTCTCTCCCTCTCCTGTCATCAGTGATATACTGAGTGATGTCAGAATTTAAACAACACAAGGCCATTGAGCATGGCTGGAAAAATTACTTTGATGTGATGGCATTTACTGACATTCTGTGACCCCATTCATCATGTCCCATCGACATGCTCTGTTTCCTTCAGTTTGTTTTCATTTAACATTAAGTTGAGGAACACAAAGAAAATTGTAGTGTTTTTTTTTTTTTTAGAAAGTTGCTGGACATCAGGCAGGTGTTAAACATAGAATAATGAAAGCGGGCACATTAAAATAGTTTGTTGGGTTAAATGTTGTGTCGCTGACCCCAATTAGTTGTTCTTGTTGATATTCAAGCTATTCTTAACTGTGTTGAACAC
>OMNN01011721.1:3491-16157 GCA_900302755.1 Chromis chromis
TTTGCTTCTGTGTCTATCTGATGGAAGCAGCTCTATGAAATGATGGATATTTCCATGTATTTTAAGAATTTACATGTGACATTTCTCTGCCTTAAGTACTGGTCTCTTTCATGAAGTCCCAAATTAGATACCAGTATTGAAATTGTTATTTTACCATCTCTTTCACTCTGCTTACAACTGGATTTCAACTTTACTTATTGCAAGGCTTCAGATGAGTGAATACATTAACGAGAAACATTTTTCAATTAAAACATCAAAGTATAAAATGTTGATTGCTATGACTTATAAGTAAAGTAAAATAAAACATTTATGACCTCCCGCAGAAGGCTTTCATGCTGCTACATTAACAAGTTTTAAGATCAATCCTGCTCTCAATCCTGCTTCTCATACAAAAGGACACTACATAATGAGATCAGTCTCAGTCGTATCCAATCTATCTGCTTACCGGGGGAGTTAAGCAAGGTATTTACCGTCTAAATCTGTTTAAAGGCTTTTAAACCATGGCCCTGGTTACATATCACTGTGGCTTTAAGAATAGACCCCGTATTAACCCTGTCTTTTAGAAATTATGTTTACATACAAACTAAACTGTTTTCCCAGTTTTGCTTAGGGGGTGACAAAATTGCTGGCAGGACTGTGTTAAGAGGCAACTGTTTGATTTTTAATGACTGAAGCACCACATTTGTGAAATTCATCACAGTTGCCAGGAGGTAGTTGGGGTGGATGGCAGGCGTACAAAGTGCAGGACAGTTCACATCGAGAGTGATTATTTTTAGGCACCAGAAGCACTTGGTTAAGTTTTGGAAAACATCCCCATACATATATTTACATTTAATCAAAGCCACACAATTTGCCTAATTCTTAACCAAGCACCTAAAGATAACCATAAAAAAGGTTTAACAAGGCGGTAGTCACTACAATTGAATATTGTACGGCAAAACTGTATCTTTTAGTGGAAAAAAATACATTGTAAGGAAACATATTACCAATTTGATCAGTATCAACATACTTGAAACTTGCCAACTACATAAATTAACAACATTTCCTCAGTACATTGATAGAAAATGTAATCCAGCCAACTTGTGTTTCCTTCTAAATGTATTCGTTGTTGTAATTTAGTTCTATATAATTGTAATTTACAGGAGACAGTTGGCCATATAAAGTCTAGCCATAAAACATCTGGAAACAGACACTTTGTTGATTTATAAGCAACCACAGCAAGTAATAAAATTCAGTTTGGCACAAAGTATGGCCACCTGAGATAATTATTTTTACTTGATCCTATTACTTTATTACATTAAAGTAAATAATAACCAGTCATGATTTGCTTTAACAGCCATGTCCTGAGTAAGTTTCCTTCATGTCAGCAGGATGTAATCAACATGTTGAGGGGACAAAATGAAAAAGTGCAATTTATACCATTTGTGTTTAATTGTGTAAATTTTCAAATCAACATGTCTGCCATTAACTCTGCATTACTGTGAATCGTGGTGGGAAAATTTTGTATGGACATCTGTCATGATATCACAAAAATACAAAGAGGAGGTGAAAAACATCTCATCTGTGATGGCACATACAGATTTTATATTGATAGATGTTTTTAAAACAGTGCACATCCATTTAATTTCAAGCCATACCAATGGAAAACCACAACAATTTGCAGTAGATTGTGGTTGTTCTCTTGTAAGAGTATGAAGTGATTCGAAAATGTGAGCTCATTTTTCAGCACTGTTAAAACTGTAAAACAGAAGATAGTTACAGGGGGAACTAAATAATATATTTCTGATCCTGAGCAGCAGCCCTTTTTGCATAATCTACATTTTAATAATCCTGAAGTTTAAAAATCCTTCCCTAATTCATCAACTTCTCTTTATCTGCATCTGTGATGGGTCTAACTTCACCGTAATAAATCATTGAGGATTAATGGCCTTTACCTGGTTTCACCTCATCAGTGCATTTCATGGAAGAAGAAAGTGATCCTGACAGCCTATAGACTCTACTGTAATATGGTATAAATAATGAGCGCGCTGTTGGCTGCAGCTATAAATATTAATCTGAAATTACAGGAGCAAAATGCAAGAAAAAAAAATGGACTCAAACAACTGCGATAAACCATTCGGTCATTGTGACTGAACATCAGTGGCGACTGTGCGAGATGGGGCAAGTGCTGCACTTGAATGAAAACGACGGGGTTATGTAGCAAGCTTCGTCTCATTAGCAACGACCTTTTTTTAGGCAGAGGCTCTGACTGTACTGTAATGAGCAGTTAAAAAGAGGAGAAAATGTATAATGCATTATCTCCCCTTTTATCCCGGGGATGAGAGGAGGGCCAGTTTCTGTGGGACATCCAAGTGTTGGTCATGGATTTGTGCGTGTGTTTGTCTGGTGTGTTGTACGAGCACTTGTGTGTATGTGCACACATGTATATGTTCTAAGTCTGCATCTGTGTACTAAGAAGTAAAGCATATGGCCTCCTCTTGTGATTTCACCTTGTGAAACAGGAGACTCCAGGCAACAGAAAGGAAACGGACTAACTAACATGTAAAACTGGTAAATAAATAAGAGGAAAGGAGCATCACTGGCTTGTTTTCATGATAGAGAAATGCTCTTACATTTTCTCGTCAAACCTCACTACTATGAGTGATAGAGGCACCAAAATGCCAAAGCTACATTAACATGCATAAGCCGTTTACCATATGTGATAATGAGCAACGTGATTGTGTGAGATCAGTGCTATCAGGGCTGCGACCGCGCTGCTACGATAAACATCAGATGGTGTAAATGCGCTGCACAAAGGTTCAGCTGGGGCAGTATCATCCTCAGGATCACTGCTTCTGATCCACTGCAAACCATATGGCTCCGCTTCACTTTAACACGCATGGATTAAATGTCTGGTTTGCCCGTCCACAAATGTTCGGTTTAAATTTATCAGCTTTAATATATTTGCAGCTTTTTATTTTTTTCAGAAATGTGGCAACATAGGCAGATTTGATTAACTCCAAATGGCCCAATCACAGCCTGAAAACCACCCAAATGTCACAAAATTAACTCAGTTTTCCTTTTGTATGTTCAACAAATCTGTTCACAAACAGCTTTGCCACAAGTATGCATTTATCTAGACAACATGCCTATCAATAAAAGGCCTTATTGGGTTTGTCATGCAAAGCTGGGACAGAATTGGGAACTGACAGCTGTTTTCTATTCTATTATTACCAGTTTAAATGAACCCAAGTGAGCTATGATTATATTGAAAAGTTACCTCAGCAAAGTCTTTTGGATAACAGTTAAAATATTCACTTATTTGAACAGATGGAAGCTTTTTTAAGGCTTTTATCACAGTTATGACTTTGGAACTGAATATGATTTAAAGTCTTAACTTTCAGTCTCTCTGTAATTAACTGAAATGACATTTGGTTTTGTGCGTCATCAACCCTCTGTTATTGTGCGCTGAGCAGTCAAGCTAAGCACCCTATGAGTCTTCTTCTCTAAAATGAGACTAGATACAGCAACAGGAGGGACTGATTTCATTGGAATATGATAACTTTAAACTGCAGGAAAGCACCTAAAATGTAACATTATCACAATCTAAGAAATTAGCCCAATGGGAAGGAAAACTGCCGCTACAACCACCTTTTGCCTCCTATCGATGAAGTCAGCGCCTTCCAAAATTGTTACCATTACAAAAATAACACAATTGTCTGATATAATTCAGCGATGGTTCATATTTTATTTGGTCATTTTAAGCAAAAAAGCTATTTGGTTCGGTTTATAATGGTTAAAAAATGTTTACTGTAAGGAAACAAAAAGCAAAATCTTGATGATCCATCCAACCTCTTGCGACAGACAAAATTAATAGGAAAGCGGTTTTAATTATCTTTGTCCTACTTTCTACAACTTCATTGAATTTATCCTTCTTTTATTGCTTTATTGTGGCACAATTCTTTGATTTAAATCACGAAGCACTTTGAATGGCAATGCATTTTGCTACTTGATCTACTTGTTCAATATTGCAGACTCTGAATCAAAGGCATTGTGAGAAATAACAGTGAAAATTTCAAGCTTATTTTTGGCCTTTTCATGCCTTTATTAGAGAGGACAGGACAGTGGATAGAGTTAGAAACGGGAGAAAGTGGGGAAGGACATGCGGTAAATGGCCGAGGTCGGACTCAAACCTGGCACAGCCGCTACGCCTCTGCACGTGTGTCACACGACATAACCGGGCGCCCCAGGCTTTTATCTTTAATAGTTCAAGAGATACTGTTATACAAGCATAGCCTCAAATTTCAGTGTGCAAATATATATCTTTATAAATATCCATATTTTATGGTATAAAAATTTCAGGCAAATCAGAGATGGTCGAGCAGAAATAGTTTTAAAAATTTGATGATTGGAGATGGAATGACCCATATATTGTTTATTTTGTAACACAAAGCCTTTTTCTTGGAGGACAGGCTTGTCATCACTAAATGATGATCTGGATTAATATCTCTCTGATTTCAGCAAATATCAATAAGAAATAAAATTATTTAATTGACATGTTATACTTTATATTTTGTGAGCACATTTACCATCGTTCAATTATTTTTTTCTTTTCTTTGTTGATTATTTGTTCAGTCTTTATACCTTGTTGATGTAAATGCATCAAATATGATAACAGTGATCAAGTTTTCCAGCACATTTAGTTACATAAACTGGAAAACAGCTGTACGTAAAGATGACCTGTATACCAATCTGCTGTGATTAATTTTACTTTACGTTAAAGGTGACACAGGAGCCCTGAGCTCCGCTGAAGAAGTACTCAGCTGTTAGATATTAACTGATTAAGCACTGATACAAGTGGAAATAATAGGGATTGTGACTTTAATATGTTAGGCTATTAATCTGCTATCACATTTCATCTGTAGGGACTTGGCCTCAGTGGAGTAATCTGCTGGGTAAAGCTCAATCACACACACATAGTAGTGCTGAGGAGTCCCCAGCAAGTCACACAATTGGTTAATTGTAATTTCTTGCTACTGTAATTATTCGACTGTGTGGTGATAATTACTAGATCATAGAATGGGAGCAGAATCTGTCGGGAAACTGTAATTATTTTTCACATGTTGTATCTGGAGTATTATTACTGTATATTATCGGATAAACAGCTCCACTTTTCACCTTGGATATGATTCTCTGTCTTTTAATTCTTTTTTCCATGACAGCAGTTGGCCTGAACAACTACTGGATGGATTGTCATGAAATTTGGTACAGACATGATTACCTTAGTGATAGTGATCATAGTGATCTCCTGAACTGTCCTCGAACAACAAGGGGCAGCTACCGTGGAAATCGAAGCCAGTGTGAAAGTACCAATCGACTCCAATTTCAAAAGCGTTAAATTCTCTTCTGATAAACTTTTTCACGTCATTATAACACCTTTAGCTAAATTCCCTCCTTGTGGTCAATGTTTTGGAGGTAATTTTGATAATAATTCCACTATTAAGCAGATTTTAGCCCACAAACACAGGTGGTAGATGACTGGGTTGATCCACATGCCTGGAATGGGGTGACTGATGAGCTGTTTGGGTGAGGCAGGTCAGGATGGGCATAATGCATGTTTTGTTCCATTTGTGACATGACTGTTATTTTGTCATCATTTATCAGTGAAGTAGGCAATATATTTTCCACAGACAGTTGCTGTTCATAAGTTTGTTTTAATCAGTTTTCGGTTCACCAGCTTGTTCTTCAATTAATTGTACTAACAGACCTTCAATGGATTCTGAAATGCTGTTATTTCAGCATGTAAATGTTTATTTTCTTAATGGTTCACTATTTCAATGCACTTTATGCATACAGATTTATTGTTCGGTACAATGAGTGCCCCTTGCTCATTGGATTTACCTAAGCTTTGATTGGAAAACTAACTCCTGACCCCTGGTAAATAACTGCACTTTGACCATTTCTCAAATTTTGTCTAACTTTTTTTATTTTTTTTAAAGATTTATTTGTGGCCTTTTTATGCCTTTATTGGATAGGACAGTGGATAGAGTCGGAAACGGGAGAGAGTGGGGAAGAACATGCAGTAAATGGCCGAGGTCGGAATCGAAGTTAGGAAGGAAGAAGGAAGTTATCATCAAAACTGTGCAGATACTGTATGTGGCCTAGTTGTGATGCTTTTCAGCCAGTGCTGCTGAGTCACCACACCTAGTTTGAGCCACACCTGTCTTGCCCTCTGTAGTGTATAGACAAATGACAAAGACTACGTTTTGAAAGGCCCCACTGGAAAGGCTATATTTGACCATAAAGCTATTCACTAGGCTTCAAATCAGATAAATCAGTGGGTGATGTCATGGTTGGCTCATCCATCTACAGATTGCAATGAAATTTAGTTTTAACATTAACGTTCCCCTTGGGATGAATTGAAATAACTTTGGTGAACTGTTCATCTAAACAACATTAAATACCTGCATATATATACTTTTCCCTCAGCTGTGCTTTGTGATCCGAGATAATTTGCAAATGTCGTCGTGCTAAAAGATCGCAAAAAGAGCGTCTGCAGACTCTTCATCTCATTACTGTTCCCTGTATATCCTCACCTCTACTCACCTCTCCTCTCCTTTCCTCTCCTCTCCTCTGGAACAGCTGTGATTGCCTGCAGCGTTTAGCTAACGCATCTCTGGCCTGTCATCCAGAGGTACATTAGCACACTCATCGAGCAGGACACAGTACATACAACACGCATGCAGACCCTACACACAGTGCAGGCTCACGCCATCATGCTTATAGTGTCATTTTTTTACCGCGCTCCACTCGGGTATAGATGTTAATTTGGCTTCTGAATAAGGAAAGCGTGAAGGAAAATCAGTTGCAGTTGTAAGGAGTCGCACTTTTATTTATGTGTTTGTGTATGATAGAGAAGAAAACGGTAGGCTTTTTGTAGGCTCCCTGATACAATCGATAGTGACAGATATATGGCTAATTAGTGCAGCCCCGGCTCGGCTGTCCTCACCTCTCACCAGCCCGCTGTGAAATTGGATTAATTTACCTCGCCTTAATGCTCTGTATCATCCGTGGATCTCAAGTTTCTTTCATGAGCACAGAATTGTTGCTAGTTTGGAAAAAAAACGCGTTTAAAATTTTGTTTTATCTATAATGCTTGTTCTGATGCTTTAATGTTTTTGAAAACTGCATTGCACTGTGCTTGCTCTTCATTTCACACACACACACACGCTCACACACATGCCTGCACAGGATGGAGAGCATGTGGACTTCTTCAAGACATGGGTTGCCAGTAGTCCAATTAGGTTGGTAGGTCTTTATAGCGTGCTAAGGTTCTTACAAAGACAATCTGTTTCTAAGGAACTCCTTAAGAGCAGCTCAGTCCTTTAAAACAAGTAGCAGACAACCTCTCCTAAGCTTTTTCTGACTCCATCTGTTTCCATCTTACGCTGACAGTTCACTAAGTCCATTCAGGAGCTCTTCCGTTGAAAATCATCTCAACTGTCCATGCTTTGCCCCTAAATCCCCAGCTGATACTCATAATCTCCACCATCCATATTCTCAACCCAGCTCAAGCACATGGTCACAACATTATTGATATAATTGGCTTCCCATCCTATTTTTGTCATCTGCTAATACCAGGCTACAACAACTGACAGCTCTGGTCATCTCAGCTATAGGGGTAGTATTAACAGCCCTGCTGAGCCAAGGGCACCACGTCTCCAAAACATGTAGGTGCAAGTTCCTGTATGGATTAGTTTAGCTACTCAAACAAACAGAGATAATCAGGCTTAAACTCAAGGAGTGGTTAAAAATGACTTGGTTTAACAATTCTCATCGTACTGTTGAGGTCAGATGAACAAAGAAATATTGCTTCTTTTGTGCTCATTCATCATTAACTAGTTTTTCCTTATATTCTTACATCCTCCCGTCTCCTCTGCATCTCTCTTTTTATCTCCGCCTGTTGTAACATGACTACTCTGCCAACAGCACCCCTATGAAGTACAGCAACACCCGTCTGTGAAAGCCTCGGCATGGGATTTTCTTGTGATGCTGAGAGGAAATCACTGAGGGAGGGAGGGAGACAGAAAAAAAAAACTGTGAAAAAGAAAGTCTGTCTATCGATCTGCTGTTATAGCTTGTCCATCCAAAATACTGTTAAGAAATCTCAATTCAAACATGATGCACTTTTTATAAAGAAAAAGGTACTGAAGATAACTTAAAGATAACTTCAACTTAATGAGGCAAATTACCTGCAACAAAACTTTAATTATATAAAAAAATGATTTATTATTATTATTTATTTTCTGGTGGTATAAAACAGAAAAATGATCAAATTCTTAAATTTGAAGAACTAGAAACAGAACGTTTACCATTTGTCATTACTTAATAAATGGATTGGTTTTCTATTGAACAACTAATTGGTTAATCAATTAAATGTTTCCGCTTTAAAACAAGGGCTGAGGCTACTGATCATTTTCATCATTGATTAATCTACAGATTACTTCCTGGATTTATTGGTCGGTCTATTAAATGTCAGCAAAGTGCATGTTTTGTTTTTGTTCAAGCGATATCCATTATCCAAAGATATTCGGTTTGGAGTGATATAAGGTGACAGAAACCAGAAAATATAAAAAACTGAGAAGCTGGAGCATGCACTTTTTTAAAACTAAAATCTCCTAAAAGTAAACCACTCATTACCAAAATAGTTGTTGATTAATTTTCTGTTTGCAGTCACAAAAAATGATTTACGTTGTTTCTGGGTGTGGTGACTTCAAGGTCTATAACTGACGACTATTATTACATACATTTTCTGTTTTTACCACACAAGGAAAAAAGTTTTTAGTTGGTGCTTTTAGAATAACACTAATGCCCACTACACTATATTCTGGAGTCACTAGATTACAAAGATGTCCACTCAGAGTGCAAACACACACAAACACACTGACCAAGAGTGATTGCTGACTATGTGTGTTTTTTCTGGTCCCCAGCCATCTGTCAGAGATTTTGGGTGAATGGTGATGATGATGGGGTCTCCAGACAGAGATGACAGCAGTTCAGGACAGTTCAGTTTAGCATGTCGCAGGAGGCTGACACACATACACACATCAGCGGGACATTTATGCATGCACAGACCTACTGAACACACACACACAGCCACATCCATGCAATATCAAGTTTTACTGGACAACAGAGCTGCAATGCGCCAAGGTTGTCACTGTTTGTTTTCCTCTCTCCAAGTTTGTCTTATGCCAGCATGGTCTATAATCTGTGCATTTCTGCAACTTTAAAGTATGTTTGTTTTCACTATATCTAGATTATGGGCACAATTTAGGTTGTAACCTAAAATAATCATGCAATGAAGAGTTGTGTTATCAGTTCTCTCAAAGTTCCTGTATGGTAAAAAACAAATAACCAATTATTATAATACCTGAATTTGCAACGTGCATCCAAGTCAACAAATACAGGTTAAAAAGAATACTTAGACACTTTGGAAATGCACTTTGTTACTTTTTTTTGTTGTAGAGAATTGGATAAGACAATCACTACAACTCTCATATCAGTCTGTTGAATATGAATCTATGCCAGGAGATGATCAGCTTAGCCTAGCGGCAAGACAGGAAACAGTCTGGCAGATTTCTCAAAACCTTATCAAACAAACTTCATTCTGTTAACAGTAAGCAAGACTGTATTTTTTTATTAGTATTATTTGAGTGACATAACACGTTAACGTTTTCTTAACAAAGGAAAACTTTTATTAGTTTAATAGTAAGAATTTACTGAAGCAAATTTCATGTGCAGAGATCACAAATGTTCTAGCTAACTCTGCTTAAGCATTGCTGACAACTGCCAAGATGTAAAATGAAGACAAGTACCAAATGGCATTATGTCTGAAAAAACCCTGTTTGCAAGATTATCTCTTCTGCAAAGTCCATTGTAGCTTGGTTCATGTTTTTACTTTTGGCCCTTTTACATACAAACTTCCGTTGATTTTTTTTGCAAACATATTGATGTTACTCCTACAAAATAAACTTGATTAAAACAAAACAAAAAAAAAAAGACCAAAAGACCGTTGAAAAATAGTGCAGCTCCACTCTGTATGAGCAGTTAATTGCATAAAAGTGCGCCTTAGGTGATGTAAATCCTGTATTTAAATAAAATATAATTATTATTTCTCAGTAGAGCTGCATTTAACATTATTCATCAATGAAGAATTTAAATAATTATGATAAAATAGCAACATATTACTAATAAAATTCATATGTAAAACAGAAATATTGTTAGTTACTACCTATGTTTGCATATATCATAAATGCATTCACAACTGGGATTTACTATTTGCTTTAATCTGTATTTTCCCATAGATCGCATGAAACAAATAACCATTTTTTTATTGACATTCTTTTGCCAAAAATTACCAACATTTTTGCTCAGAACTAGAATAACATGAACAAGCCAGAGGCCACTTTGCACAGTCGAGGAAAAGCCAGCATGCCAGCGATCCAGTTGGCTGACTGCTGTGCTGTACAGACCGAAGAGTTGTGCATGCATGTTTTATTGCAGGCTGCAACAGCAACAGAGACACGGGCACATGAAGCAGAATTTCAAATGATAACATGAGAGAGAGAAAGAGTTCAGCGGGTTGTGTGTGCGTGTTATGCCAGTGTGTGTGTGTGTGTGTATGTATTTTCATGTTCAGCTGTGTTTATGTTTGTGTGAGGTGGTATGTGAGTGTTTACTTTCTATAGGAAGGCTGATCTAAAAGCGTGTCAACTCTATGTGTGTGTGTGTGTGTGTGTGTGTGTGTGTGTGTGTGTGTGTGTGTGTGTGTTTGTGTGCTACTGTATATGAGGCAGTGGAATCACTTCAGCCAAAATTAGCATGGAGGTAATTGGGCCATGAGAACAGAAAATGTGCAGTGATGATGTTACTCTCCATGACATAAGAGACTCTGAGGAGCTGAACAAAATACATTGTGTGTGTGTGTGTAAGTCAAGCAGAGCTGCAGCTGGGTGCTCCGTTGTCTTGTGCACATAGTAACAACAACACGCAATGCCATCACATCCCTCTCTCGTGCCTCCCCCCACATGTCATGCCCACATGTTTCTGTGGCAACATAAGTGGACATATGCTGACCATATGCTTTGATTTACTTGTGGTAGTTTGTGTGTATATCTCATTGTCTGTCCTACTTTGTGACAAAACAGAAATATTCACAATACAGGAGAAACAAAGTTGGAAATATAAGTTGGGATTGTCTCAACTATTTTTTACTTGATCAAAATGTAATTAAAACAACAATTTAGAAATGATCATTGATTTAAGTCCTCCTTCCTGAAAGCTTTTCTTTTCTGTGCAGCTGTTTTTTGTTTTGACCTACTATCTTCACACTGATGATTGAAATGTCAGTCTAGGAATATTCTGTTCTACACAAAATAATCAAAACTTGGGTGCTATGTTAATGCTTAATCACATTAAATGAGCACATTGATTCTCACCAGAGGATGAGCCATTTTCACTTGTAGACTCACAGGCATATATTAATCCTTAAATGAGGAGGCCTGTTTGTTTCAGTTAAAGCTGCTTACCCAGAGCATACACAGGTCATTGTCTTTTGGTAGCACTGATTGGCTGACTGCCCAAAATGCTCTCTTTCAAATACATATTTGGACAAATGGTTACAATTGTGAAACCTGAGTTTCTTGAATGTGCACACAACATCACCCTACAGTTTACATGGTAAAAGCTACATAAGAAATGCTCCATAGACTAACTCTGTTTCTAAGGATTTGGATGCTATGTAATTTCTGTTTCAGGCTAAAATTCACAGATCTTCGGACAAAAGTTGACTTTAATAATATTACCAGGATACATTTTTTACCGTTACGTTTTAAGACTGGTAAGAGTTGAAGATTTGTGTTGTAAATATCTGTCATCCACTAGTTGCCAGTTTTCCGAGGCCTCAGACGCCATTGACAGGTCACCTCCTGCTGTACAAGAACAACTTTAACTATTTGCACTGTGTAGTTGTACACCATTAAGGCATTGTATTTCTTAAACTTCCTCAAAACCTATAATTTCAGTGTCAAATGTGTCGATATTATAGGATTATACACTGGTCAAGGAATTTTCATTTAGGTGATTGGAGTCCAGTATCCACCTCTTATAATAAATCCATGATATGCTACAATTTACCTGTAGTTTGTAACCTGTATGTAGTTGTATGTAGTGTACCACCTAGCAAACATTCCCATGGGTCCAATACTTTAGTTTCTTGGCAAATATGTGAAAGAAACAATGACTTTCTTTAAAATGTTGTTTTTAGTGCTAACTAGGAAGTGTTAGCATGCCTGCACAGAAAGCTAAATTGGTGAACATGCTTAACATTGCACCCATAAATGCTTTAGTATTGTCACTGTGAGTATGTTAGCATGCTTATCTTTAGCTCAAAGCACTGCAGAGCCTCATAAAGCTGTTAACATGGCTTTAGACATAGTGTTGTTTGAATTTGTGCGGTGGTCATGTGGTGTTCAGCTTTCAGCATTTGTCATCATTTTAATTTTTCCCAGTCATTTCAGATCACAAGCCATGCCCCGTATTACCACGGCCTTCTCTTATCTGTCTCTCTCCCTTTCACTCTGTTATCAAACTCTCTCCTCTCCTCTCCTCTCCTCTCCACTCCTCTCC
>OMNN01011751.1:6654-20144 GCA_900302755.1 Chromis chromis
GTAGATGTATAAAATCAGTGAGGGGGGGCCGGGGGGGTGAAGGTGAGGGGTGTGTCTGTGCGTGTGACGTCACTCCGGGCTGCCGCTTCTCCTTTTAAAGCCGCTGCTGGACGCAGGACAGACAGACAGACAGACCGCAGCAGGACGTTAAATACCCGCAGCTCACTGGGACTCTGACAGCTCGGACTCTTCTCTCCTGGATGGAGCTGCAGCAGCGGTTCCCTGTCAGCCTCCACCGGCTGCCCGCCACCCGCCACCGGGACTGACGCTCTGCTCCGGTTCTCTTTTTATTTTTTTTATTTAGCGGAATAATAACGTTAAGAATCGGTGCTCGGTCCGCTCCGTCTTCCAGCAGGCCTCCGTCTCCTCCGTGACTCTCCATGCGATTCTTCAGACTCACATTCAAGTGTTTCGTGGATTGTTTTTGAAGGTCGCTGTCCGGTTGTCGGTGTTTCTCCTTTTTTCTTTTTTTTCTTTTCGCGGTTTTTCTTTTCAGAATTTTCCCCGTTTGGAGAAAGAAATGTCTCCGGATTATTCTTAGACTCTGGGTTTGTTTTTTCTGCCTTTTTAAATCTGAATTCGTTCGTGTGGAAACAAGTGGACTGAAAAACCTCACAGAACCAGAAGAACTGATATTAGAGACCCGAGAAGAACCTGCTGAGACCTGACTGGTTCTGAGGAGGTGAACACAAGGTGAGAACCGAAGAGAGAGAAGAAATCAGGTTTAAAGGGACAGAAGCTGAACTTTGAAGGACAGACTGACTGTACAGGTTCTGGACTGGTTCTTTACTGGTACTGGACTGAACTGTGATTTGACTGGTTCTGAAACATAAACAAGAAACAAACTTGCAGGAATTTAAGGGAATTTAGACAGACTAAGAACTTGGGACCCTTAGACTGGTTCTTGACTGGTTACTGACTGGCTCCTGGTTACTGGTTGGTTCTTGACTGGATTGTGACGGGTTCTAGAGACGTAAACGAGACACAAACTTGCAGGAATTTAAGAGTGCTTAAGAGGACTGAGAACTTGGGACCCTTAAAGACTGACTGGTTCTTGACTGGTTCCTGGTTACTGGTTGGTTCCTTACTGGTTCTTGACTGGTTCCTGGTTGGTTCCTGACAGGCTCCTGGTTACTGGTTGTTTCTAGACTGGGTCTGACAGGTTCTTGACTGGTTCCTCACTGGTTCCTGGTTCCTGATTGGTTCCTGCTGGTTCCAGACTTGCACCTGACTGGTTCTTCCCTGGTTCCTGGTTCTGGACGGGTTCCTGATGGAGAAGCAGGCTCTTCCAGCATCTTCCTGCTCACTGGTTCTCCTGGAGGAGACCAAGAAAGGCCCCCTTGTCCTGTCCAACGGTGGCGGTGGCGGTTACCCTCCAGCGGCTGCTAACGGCGGCCTTGCAGCGGGTTCCGGTGGCGTTGTGGTCGGTGGTGCCGGACCGGACAAGAAAGGGGGCGTGGTCACGGGGGCGGGGCCTGGATACCAGGAGCGAGAAACATGGACCCGGCAGATGGACTTCATCATGTCCTGTGTGGGCTTCGCCGTCGGACTCGGAAACGTGTGGAGGTTCCCCTACCTGTGCTACAAGAACGGAGGAGGTGAGGAACCACACACACACACACACACACACACACACCTGTGACGTCACTCTGGACTCAGTTTCCCATCAGTCTTAGAGCTGAATGAGAGGGGGCGGGGCTTTAGGAAGGGGATCAATCAGACTGACAGCAGCAGGTTCAGCTGATTGGCTCCCTCAGTGTGTGTTGTCACGTTGTGTGTCTGTGTGTAGTCAGCAGCATGTGGTCTGCAGCTGTAGGATTGTGTTACGCCACCTGATGTTCTCCTAAATATACAAACTGTGTGTGAGTCTGGTTAAAGATGGTATCAATCTCCTTGTAAGTCCTGCTGGAAAATAAACCTGTAAAAAGCTGAACGTCTCTCAGATTCACAGAATTTAACCGACAACACAATCTGTTCTTATCTTGACCAACTGGGTTAATTGTCTAAATAATAATAATAATAATAATGATGATAACATTATTTGTATAGCGCCCTTCATACAAGGTTTGCAGCTCAGAGCGCTTTACAACAAGGAAACATTACAAAATTACACTTAAAACATTAATAAGAAGGACCTATGTGTCTTGCCTCACCACCACAACGGCACTACCATCACCTACCTCTGCCTCACACCAACAGCACCAAGAAAAGCGGGGTGGAGATACAAACCCTGGTTCGGGTAGGGGGTAGAAGTAGAAGAGTTAGAGATGAAAGTAGGGATGGGATACAGACCCTGGTTCGGATAGGGGGTAACAGGAGAAAAAGTTACTGCAGAGCTGGGCAGAGTTTTTGAGGACGGTGGACCCAGACATCATTACTGGATACAACATCCAGAACTTTGACTTTCCCTACTTGATCAACAGGGCAGCTACTCCAAAGGTGAATTACTTCCATCATTCCATCAAACCAGGACTAATGATCTGTGATGATGATGCTTTTTAGATTAACTGACTGTAGGTGATATCATGAACAGGTGATGTTCCACCTGCTTCAACCCACCATCCATTCAAATTTTTTTCTTCTGTCCTTTATTCTTTCCTCTTGGTTGATATAATATTATGTATTAATATTTAGTATCTGCAGATACAGAGCCCCAAACTGATTCTATTGTTCCTGATAATACACACTTCAAGTACATTAAAGTTATTAAATTATAAATATTCCGTCACTCACCTGCAGCTCCGTGCAGCAACACACAGGTGACGATGGAGGAGAAATGAACGTCTAAAACTGTCGTTAAACTTCACTACAGTTGATGCAGAAAATGTTCGTTGCCTCAAGAGGCGCAAGTCGTTTGTACGTCGGAGCAGAAACACGATCAACCTGTGGAAGCATTCAGTAAAAGTTCATCACATCCAGAGCTCGTAGTTCATTCCTCGATAACCAGGTACATCATGTTTGTTATGTTTGCTAGGAACACAGGCTAATGATTAGGTAAGTAAGAAGTTAGTGTTCTCCAGCCGTCTGTTACACTGTGACTGTGTTCATGAATTCAGTCTGAAATTCAGAGCATCACCTAAACTATTGTTCAGAATTTTAGTTTCACTTTCAGCCCAGGGCAGCAGGATTTAGTGAAACTCTGTCTGACTTTATTTTCACTGTTTCTCTGACTGAATCTTGGTGTTAGTGGTAGAAGAAGTACTTCAGCTGTTTTCTGCATTAAAATATTAATATCACAGTAAAAAATACTGTCAAAGTCCTGCGTTAATATTATACTCAAAACTGAAGAGTGAAAGAGGCTTTATGAGCACAGTGTATGACATTTACTTCATATGTGTTCAAGGTGCAGCTTTAATTCTGATATAATCCTGGACAGTTTAATGAAACACATAATGTTTTATGTTGTGAGTAACACAATCAACACAACATTAGTGACTATAAAGTTTGATCTCTGTTTTTAATTTGTTTCTTTTTTAAAGACAAAACCATCCCTACTCAGACTACAGGCAGTTCATGTTGGCAAGCAGAGAGCATTGTGGGAGTCTAGCTAGCAACGGGCACCATGACAAAGACTTCTGGGTGGCTAATGACCTCCAACTAAGAAACTGGGTTCTTACAGGTGTCATGTTGACTAAAACAGCAACAACAGCACAGAATGCTCAATTAGTGTTATCAATTAACTGATTATTGATTGAGAACGCTGTTGATTATTGATTAGGGAAATGATTCTAAATTAGCTTCACTAGCGTTCTGTGACAAATCATGTCTTTCCTTTAATCACCTGTGTGACCGTGAGGATAAACAAAGGATCAGACAGAGGTTTGATCAGTTAAAAGACACTTTGATCCTGATCATTGATAATCGATTCAGAACCTGCTTCCCTATTATCATATCTGATAAACCGAACACCTCAACCTGCATCTGATACTAAACCGGTGTCACAGTGTGAATCATAAATATCTGTGTCCTAATAATACCAGCAGTTTTATACAAAATGTAGTTTTTTATATTTCTAATAAACTTTATTTGTGTGGCAGAACAGCTGAAGTGATAAAACAAATGATAGAAGCAAATAAAATACAAATTAAAAAAAGAGAGATCATTGAACACAAGAGACTTAAAAGTCTAAAAACTAAGAAAAATATAAAACCACACGAATGTAGAGTCACACAGCACGTTGTAGAATAGATAACAGAAAATGAGCCTGAAAAACAAGAAAATGAGGAAAGATGTTCTCGTGTAGCTGCCGTTTTATCATTAACCTGTTAGTCAGCTAGTCATTACCTCAGAGTGTTTCACTGACGGAGTTTAAACTCAGCAGAAATACATATTCTCAGTGACACTGCTGACTGTTGTTGTGGTGCGTTCAGGTTTGCCTGGAAAATTAGAGTTTCTCACATTCTGACACACTTAAACTCTGCGTACAGTCATTGATCTACAGCGTCAGGTGGTCACATAGGTTATGCTGCTGTCCAATCAGAGCTCAGCTTCTTTCATGTGTTTTATAATGTAGTTATTGATTAATTTGCTGACTGAAGAGGAAACAATCGATCGATCAACTGATCATCAGTGGTGGGGGTAGGGGGCACTAAAAATTAAGCCGTGGCGATGGATATTCAGGTCCAATTAATGACGACTATACTTTTGTAATCATCTGTTCCGTGTCTCATTATCAACATTTCCTGAAAATCCGTTTATGATTTTTCAAGTTATCTTGCTAACAGACAAATGGACAAACAGATAAACGCCGGCAAAAACATTACCACTTCGCTTGGCGGAGGTAATAAATACGTTGATAGATGCTGTTTATTGTTGATTATGATCAACTGATTCATCTTAATGTCGTATCTCATCTTGCCCCGTCAGTTTTATTTAATTTTATCTCATCTCGTCTGATATCGTCTTATTTTATCTCGTCCTGTTGTGTCTCGTCTTCTTTAGTCTCATCTTATCTTTTGTTTTCTCGTCTCGTCTTGTCTTAAAATATTTCATCTTTTTGTCTCATTTTATCTCGTCCTGTTTAAAAATGTCTCATCTTGTCGTTTATCTCTTCCTGTGGTATCTCATGCCGTCTAGTCTCGTCTCATTTTCTCTTAAAGTATCTCATTTTATTTCTTCTTTTTATGTCTTTTCTTGTCTTGTCAACGAATTTCATTTAATCTTGTTTTATCTTCTCGTCTTTACCTGAACATGTTTGGGTTCGTTGACTGACTTTCTAAACATGAACATTATTCTTCTTATTTTTTGTCTTATTTCATCGTCTAAAACCAGAACTTATCATTTATGTTAATCATGTGAAGAGTTTTTCAGTGTGAATAAATCCAGCAGCAGCTTTTGTCGCTTTTGTTTCCTCTTCGTAGTCTGAACTTTAGAAGACAAACTGCAGTGAGTGAATTGGAAAACTCACCTGAAAAGGTCTCGTTCTCACGATTAGAACCGGACAGAAAAGGTCCTGATGTTCTCAGAGACGAAGACTTAAATCACAGAGAACCAGAGAAAAGCTTCAGTTCTCACATGTCACTGTAAAGGTTACAACTGATTGATCAAAGCGAGTTCGGAGCCAAGGTAAAGAAACTTCCAGCCAAACGACGAAGTTTGACTCTGATCCAACAGAGAAACAAGTTTAATGGAGCTGAAACCTGAATATTCACTTTACTTTTCTCCAAGCTGAGTTTAAAGACCTGAACTGATTTTATAACAGCAGTAGATGTATTAAAGTGTAGTAGTTCACACAGTCAAATAATAAAAAGTAGTTTTCAAACGGTAAACTTTTAAAATGAATAAAATAAAAATGAAATGCAGTTAAAAGTGCCAAGAGAACAATAAAAAGCATGAAAATGTAAAGTATTTTTTAATTCAGTTGTGCTTATTTATATAGCGCCAATTCACACCATATGTCACCACCTTTTTCACACAGTGAGGTAAGAACGTTACAAATTTAACATAGAGAACCCAACAGATCCACGGTTTTCAAACACTAAGCTTCTAAAATAAATAATAAACAATAAAAGTGCAAAGAAAACAATAAAAAACTTGTTTTAAATGATAAATATTTTACTTAATAATCGATTCATGAATGAAAATGTGTAAAACTTTGTGCTGGCTGTTGTAGAAAACCAGTAAACATCCACATCAGAGCAGCTTCAATCTGTTCGACTGTAACGAGCTTCACTACAGTTTTCTGTTGATTGATTGATTGATATTTCAGTGTTTGGGTTCTGGCTGGTTTTCAAGGTTTTTATTGATCACAGATGTTAATAACTAATATTTAATCCCGGAAATAGACGATGTCGCTCTGATCATGTTGGCTGATTTATTCCTTCTTTCTTTCCTTCTTTCCTTCATTTATTTATTCATTCATTTCCTCCCTCCTCACCTCTTTCCCTCCTTGTCTCCTTCATCTCTTCGTCCTCTGATAAATCAGAGTCACTCAGATTTATTATCCTGCAGTGTTTTTTGCACACACACACGCACACATGCAAGCACACACACAGTGATTCTTCTTCTGTGGTTATAAAACTCGTCCTTCACATCAGGACACTCTGTGTGTTTCTGTCTCTGTGAGGACATTTTGTTCTAGTTCTGGTCCACATCAGTCCTTAGTCTGAGATAAGCATAAAGTTTTATTGTTTATTGTTTTATTTTGAAGATTAAATGGGTTTGATTAATTCAATTTCAATTCAATTCAATTCAATTCAATTCAATTCAATTCAATTCAATTCAATTCAATTCAATTCAATTCAATTCAATTGTATAGCCCAATATCACAACACAGTTGTCTCACAGTGCTTTACAGACAGAGGAGATTCCAGGAGTCGTGTTTCTGGAGGTCCTTAAAAATGTCCCAAAAGACCTTGAGAAATCCAGAGGTCCATGACAGGTTTCAAGGTTCTGCAAAGGTCCTAGATGGCATTTTAATTATCCTTTACAAGGTACCTGAGGTCCATGAAGTGGTTCTTGGAGGCCTTGATAACTTTTCAAAGATCAGTGAAAATGTTTTCGGTGTCCTTGAAAGGTTCCAGGCAACCTTGAGGATGTTACTGAGATCCTGGAGGAGTTTTGAGTCTTCCTTAAAAATGTTCCAGAGAGCCTTGAGAGTTTGTTTGGTGCCTGTAATTGGTCCTGGAGGAGGTTCCAGGGGTTCTGGAGGTGCTTTTGTGGTCTTTAAAATGTACTAGAGGTCCTTGATCTTTTTTAACAGAACAGGCTCCAGGTGCTTGACTGGATTCCCAGCATCCTGGAAGAGGTTGCCTGACTGACATCAGTCCTTGAAGACTTTCACGTGGTCTTGATAATGTTTCAGGTTTCCTTAAAGAGGTTTTTGTGGTCCTGGAAGTGTTTCCAAGGTTTGCTGAAGGGACTGTTAGATCTTTGAGTGATATTTCCAGGGGTTCTTGAAGAGTTTTTTAAGTTCCATACGACGGAAGTTCCACTGATTCATAACATTTGACATTTGACAACATTTGATGGTCCTTGGATTTGATCCAGGCGTCACTCGTCACTAAGAGGAAGTACAGAGGTCCTAGAAAGGTCCTGGAAAGTCATGGAAAGGTCCTGAAAGACTGTAAGGGTCTCAGTCAGTTCAGAATTGATCTGATTTCAAGCAGACTGATGGATCTGATCAGAGCTGTGTGTGTGTGTGTGTGTGTGTGTCTGTGTGTGTGTGTGTGTGTGTGTCTGTGTGTGTGTGATGTGGCTGCCAAGTGTGACATCATCATCCTGTCACCACGTGGACTCAGATTAACAGGAGTCTCCTGTAATCTTTTAATCCTGTTGACTGAACTCTCTGCTCCTCGTCTCCTCGTCTCCTTTGCTGCTTCCTTGTTTCCTTTCCTCCTCCTTCTGTTGTTGAATCTTCTGGTTCCATCGAGGAACCTTTGTGTTTCCTTCAGAAGGTTCTAAAATGTCTAATAACCATTCAAATACTACAAAACTAAACTTCCTTTGGGATCCTCCACCGGCAGGAAGTGACCTCAGAGTTTTTGAAGAATTTCCAAAGTAGTTTTCTGTGGATCCTTGAAAATGTTCCAGGGGTATTTGAAGATGAGTTTCCATGAGTTTGTTTCAGGAGTCCTAGAGAGGATGGATGAGGAGACAGTGGCTGCAAATATTGATTATTGTCATCAATGAATAATTCACTATTATTTACAGTCCAAAGCCCACAAAGTTTGGATTTGCTGCGACACTAGAACATGGAACCATCGACTATTCAAAAAAAAATTTTTTTTGGTTAAGAACAAACGGATTAATGTTAAACAAAACAAACTGATTATTAGAATAGTTGCCAATTAGTTTTTATTCATCATTCAGGGATATTTGATAGTGATGTCATCATTAAAACAGACCCTATAAAAACTGCAATATACATCTAAATGCCCTAAATTACATTAAAATAGGAAAAACATATATACAATTTACCAATTATATTTTTATTGATACATTGATTAGTTATTTAGCTGTAGGTTTGTAGGTTTGTTCTGTGATTTCGTTGGTTTGTATCATGAATAATTTTGAAATGATGCACTGATACCATGACAGGAACATAAAACATTAAAAAAAATGTTTGTCTAGAATTGACCAGAACTGCAGAAATAATGGGCACATTAACCTATTATTAAAAATACTCACATTTACATTAAAATAATAAACTAAAGAAATTATAATAATAAATTAAAGTACTATAAAAACTCAAAGATACATTAAAAAAACTATAAATACTCTAATACACATTAAATTACTATAAAAACTCATTTACATTATAATACTGTGACATGCATTTTAAAACTCTAAAGATAGTGGTTGGTGGTTTGTGTCTGCAGTTTGTGCGTCAGAGTGAAACTGATTCAGCAGAAGGTCAGACGAAGTTCAGGCAAACGGTCGACTTGTTCTTCTGCTTCTTCTTCTTCTTCTTCTTCTTCTTCTTCTCCTTCTTCCTTATTTAAAGCTGCATTAAACATGTATAAGATTTAAGTTCTTTGTTCAGACATAAGGTGAAAATAGATGTTGATTTTTACATTATTACCTTCTTACCCTGTTCACCTTATGTCTGAACAAAGAACTTAAAACTCCTACATTAGTAAGAAGACGAACGTTTTTGTGCATTAAACATGGAGGCCTTGGTGCTTCTGCTCTCTGAATATTGTGTTAGTGAGGGAACATTAGCGATCAATAATCTCTGTGTTTCAGTGATCGACTTGTTCAGGACATCCTGACCAGCATTTTAGTTTCACTGTTGTATAACAATCACAAACAGCTGCTTCATTTTATTAACACAGTCAATTCAAACATTAAAATACTATTGATAAAGTCATATGTACATTAAAATACAGTAAAAACACCTGATATACCTGATTAAAATGTTATAAAATCATACATTTACATGCTAAGAAATATTCTCAAATACATTTAAATACTTAAAAAAATTATAATATAAATGACAAAAAATAAAACAATACAATACACAGTGAAATACTGCAGCAATACAGTAATTTACATTAAAATACAAAAAAACTTTAATATACATTAAATATTTTGTTGATCGTAGAAAAGCAACAAAACAAAACAAAGCAGCCATCTTAGTTTTTGATCCACTTTGTACATCAGTAGTCAAAAATGATTTAGAGGTACATTGAATGCAGCATTATTTATTAGTGTGGACAAGTGTGTAGATTAATAATAATAATATTAAGGATAATGATAAAGCAGATAGTCTGTTCAGAGGCCTTCAGCTGGAGTTCGTTGACCCCGGCTCTGAGTCATCTATCACAGGTGAGCTCTCTCTGCTCAGGTATGTAGGCCAGTCGACCTGCTGCTAAACTGGGCTCAGCTACGTTAGCATTTGGCAGGAAGCATTTGTTTGAGTTCAGTGAGGCCTTTGGCAGCCGGACAGACCTGGAACTGTACATTCAGCCTCTTCTTTTACCTCCCTTAGTACACCTGCACTCCATTGATTTATTGACTGATTAACAAGCTGTAGGTTTGTAATGATAAACTCTATTGATCTCTTACCAGAGAAATTCACACCTTACAGCAGAGAGATCAAAGTGATCAAAGTAAAATGATAAAGATAAAAAAAAAAGAAAAGATAAAGACTATAAACTGTGTACACCTTTCACATGTACAGATAAGATATGATGGATAATTATTAATTATTAATTAATTAATTAATAATAGACACATTAAAATACTATAGAAAAGTAGCGTTTTTGTCCATCAGACTAGATGCTATGTTTGGCAGACACCAAATACGGCACATCATCACAAACACACCATCCCCACTGTGAAGCATGGTGGTGGCAGCATCATGATGTGAAGCATCGTGGCGGCAGCAACATGATGCTTCTCAGCAGCAGGTCCTGGAAGGCTAGTAAAGGTAGAGGGTGACATGAATGCAGCAAGGTGTAGAGAAATCCTGGAGGACAATCTAAAATTTGTCTCAAACGTGGCTCTTTTAGATTCAGCTGTTAATAATTTATTCCCTCTATATTGTGCTGTTGTGTAATAATTCGTGTAATAAATCTTTGGACCTTAATTAAAGCTGGTTGGATTCAGTGTGATGAAAAGCGTCCTGACTGATCCCGGGCTAGCTGGCGGTAGATTACAGCAAGGCCAGCCAAATATGTTACCTGAGGATCAGGAGCTCATCACCTGAAAAGTTCTGCGACCTTTAATTAATGATACAGTCGGATATTTATAGTTTTTTTTATCAGGTATAGATGGTTCAAGTCCACTTGAGCAAAGACAACGCCGGATCATTTCATGTATAGTCAGTTTATCCAAAGGTTTATCTTATGCTGACATGCAGAACGAAGAAAAATAAAGCTTCACTTGATTGTGCTGTAATGATGATAACGATGAAGATAACAACGATGATAATGATGATGATATTGATGATGGTGATGAAGTAGCTCCTGCTCTGTCATTAGCCCTGTTGTCAGGCTGTCAGTACTTAGCCCAGTGACTTACCCCGGATTAGCCAGCTTAGCTCGCTAACTGTAGCGCGGCAGCTTAGCGTGCTAACTGCAGCCGCGGCTCTATTTCTGTCTCCGTTTCACTCTGAGCTCTGAACCGACCACGTGTTGGGCAACGCCCTTCAGAGCGTGGCGATGTTCTACCTGCATCACCTGCTCGCAAGTTCTCACCTGGAGGAAGCATGTCGTGATTCCTTCAGTCTAACACCTGATTACTGTAAACATCAGAAAGAAGATCGTCCAGTTTTAAAGGTTATTTCTACTTCTTCATTACTACATTTCATAGAAGACTTTTTCCCATCACACCAGCTCCATCCAGCAGGTGCTGATTGGTTTTATTTCCAACAGATTTTACATTCCTCCATTTAAATTATTTTATTCCTCCATTTAAAGTTTAATAGCTTCTCATGTAAACATCAAAGCAGCGTGGTTAATGGCTTAAATTGAGCAAAGCACTAAATGCACCAAAAATACGGGGTGTATGAAGATTAATTATTAATCACAAAACACCTGCAGCTCTTACAAACTACTAATTTCACATATTTGTTGGTTATACACTGCTAATAATTCTGAGAGCTGCATTAGTGTGAAACAGACTTTAGTTTTGGTTCATTTCCACAAGGCGCTTCATGAACATATCAGTTTAAAATAAGCATTTAGAGCAGTCAGAGCAGTCGCAAACTTTTGGCTGTGGACCCCCTGGACTCAGGTAGATGACAAGTTTTTTGTCACTCAGACCCTTGCAAACACGTAAACTCCTATTAGCTTATGTTAACTCTAGTTAGTGCCTGTTAGCTTCAGTTGGCTCTGGTTTGCACCCGTTAGCATCTGTTAGCATCAGTTATCTCCTGATAGGTCCTGTTAGCTCCTATTCACTAAAAATCATCCATCAACTCCACTTGGTGCAACCACAAAATTAGTCTGGTGACAAAATTGATGTCACACAGACCCTTAGCTGTTAGCTCTCAATGACTCCTGTTAGTTCCTGTTTGTATCTGTTGGCTCCGGTTGGCTGTGGTTAGCTTATTTGGACAGACAGACAGACAACTTTATTGTCTGTTCCAAGTAAAAACTGACATTTCTCTCTTTTGTCACAGCTGTAAGACAAAGTTTAAAAACTGAACTCAAGCATTAAAAAACACCCTCACGCATCCAAAACACTACAATAAATAAAAACAAGTAAAACACGTAAAATAACTAAAAACACATTTTAGCACGTTTTTAGCTCCTGTCAGTTCATATTAGGTTCTTTTAGCTCCAGTTAGTGCTTGTTAGCTCCTGTTAGTGGCTTTTAGATTCTCTTAGCTCCACTTAGCCTGTTTCATATCCAGGTAGCTCCTATTAGTTCCTAAGGACTCTTGCCAGCTCCTACTTGCTAAAGAAAATGCTGCCATTAGCTCTAGTCAATGCAGTCATAAATTTAATCAGATGAGAAAATATACATCATGTGGACCCTTGCGGACATAGAAAACATGAATCAGCCTTTAGCATAGTGTAACTATGACTAGCTTAGCTTGTGCATACCTGCTTCTGAATAGCTCACTGTACTTAATAAACGGGACACTGACTGAAGAGCACATTACTGAATTAAATTTTCCTCTAATGGAACTGCAAAACAACAAAGTCACAATTCTGCTTTTTGTGTCAATATTCTGAGATGGTGAAAAATAATGGCTTCTTAAATCAAACTTCTAAAATTATTACTTGAGATAAAAAAGTAACAATTCATCAGTCAAGATTTTGTGCAGTATTGTTATTAGACAAGGGCTGCACGGTGGCTCGGTTGTTAGCCCGTCGGCTCACAGGTAGAAGATCCCCGGTTCGCGTCCCGGTTAGGACGCCTGGGATCTTTCTGTGTGGAGTTTGCATGTTCTCCCTGTGCAGCGTGGGTTTTCACCAGGTGCTCTGGCTTCCTTCCACAGTCCAAAAACATGCTGAGGTTAATTGATTATTCTAAATTGTCCGTAGGTGTGAATGTGAGTGTGCTTGGTTTGTCTCTATGTGTAGCCCTGTGATAGACTGGCGACCTGTCCAGGGTGTCCCCTGCCTTCACCCGAGTCGGCTGGGATAGGCTCCAGCCCCCCCACGACCCTGCAGAGGATTAAGTGGTGTATAGAGAATGGATGGATGGATGGATTATTAGACAGAGCTTCCCAAAACTACAATAACAATTACATTTTTTTGTGGTTTTTAAAATTGTGAGATAATTTCTGAATCTTTGGTATTAATTTTTGAATATTATTGTTTTATTAATATTCCATTTCAATACTGTGCAGACACACAAACAATAAGCTGTGTATGTGGAAATATGTTTGTGTTCAGAATAAAGCGCAGCAGCTAGTTAACAGTGTGTGTTGTGTTTGAGTGCTGCTGATGGTGACAAGGCAATAGTACTCTGTAATCGCATCAACAGTGAGTTAGCGGCGAGCTAACAGCATTACACCACTTAGCCCTGAGTGTGTGTGTGTTTGTGTGTGTGTGCGAGGAGGATTTTTATTGAGCTTCTACCATGGCCGCCCC
>OMNN01011753.1:3164-14427 GCA_900302755.1 Chromis chromis
GTCTGAAATTAATAGGAAAAGCAAAAATAATACTAAATAAATGAAAACAAGAAAAGAAAAACAGTTGCACACACATATGTACTGTAGTATATTGTATTATATACACATTATATGATGCATTTCTAGTATATACAGGTACAGCTCAATAAATTTGAATATTGGGAAAAAGTTGTCTTTTTGGAATGTAATTAAAAGAGGTAAACTTCCATACTCTCATTCCATATTCATTACATAAAGTAGAATATTTCAAGACTTTTTTTTATTTATTTACATTTTAATTTTGATGATTTATGGCTCATAGATAATGAAATACAGTATTAAAGTCATGCAGTAATTTGTGGTAAAGGAGCCCCAAACAATTATTGAGTGTATAAATAAACATGCTTATTAGAAGTTGGGCATTTCAGTATTGTTTGATCTTAAGATATATTCTAATATTTTGAAAAACCCGACTGCTGATTTTCATTAGCTATAAGCCAGCTATAAGAGTATAGAATTTATGAGTGGTGCCTGCACATACTCACATACATATTGTATGTCTGGCTATAGCAGCTAGATAGCTCAGTGTCTAACACCCCAGATCTTGGCATGGGAGATTGGCGGTTCAAATCCCGGTCAGGGGCGCAGGTATCCAGTGAGGATCCTTCGGCAAGGTCCTTAATGCTGCCCCACCTACCTACCTATGTACGTCGCTTTGGATAAAAGCGTCTGCTAAATGAAATTGTAAAATATACATACACTTTTGCATTTTTTAGGATTCAAAAATAAACACTATGCACAATATATTCCACCCATTGCCTTTATCTGTGTTTTTTCTCTGCACAACACAGCGAATGAGAACCCACCCTCCAAACACCACATAACAGGACACTTAACTACCGACTTAGTGCTCCTTTAACATGAGAAATGTTCCCAATCCCTTCTTGTAAAGCACCTCCCTGTGACATTAAGCCTGTTTGCAGGATCCACAGTCAAACAACAACCGACTAATGTGCTTGAGGTCCTTATTCGCACAGTGTTTTATCTTACGCCTAAAAATACTTCTTCCCCCTTTTCTTAAAACAGCAGCAAAAAAAGTTCCTCGGGTAAGGAGGAGTTTCCTCTAAGAACTATACACAGGGTGGCTTTTATAGTGAAGTATTTTTAGGGAAAGCAGACGCTGCTGTAACCTTTGAAGAAACATCTCTTAGTAATGGATGTTTCTAAGTGGCTGGTGAAGATGCTGTTATTGTAATAATTACCGCTCTTTAAATGAGATACAACATGCTGACAGTTAAAACAATGAAACAATGGCCATCTTTACCATCAACATTTGCCAGATTGATGTATGATTTTTTTTTTTTTAAAGTAATCCTATATTTGCTCAAGAGTTACAGGCACTGTGATGGATTAAGACATTTATTGCTCAGCCAGTGCAGACATTTTATATGTCATAGTAAAGAATCGTTGTATCCTCGCCAAACCAGCCTTCGACCCTCTTCTGGGAAAAGTTTTTTTCTTTTTTGCTTCAGTGCTTAGAGAATTGCTTTTAGAGAGGCTTTTAAACTCATGACTGAAAAGAACATTACTTTTAGAATTTGTTCCTAAATTGGCCAATTAGGACCACCTTTTAGCTTCAGATAGCTTTGTGAATATGGCCCCGTTCATGATTATTTCATGTACTCTTATTTGGACCCATGAATTATGCAAAAGATGTCATACGTCTGAGAGTTTGGTGCTGTAGGCGACCTTTGTGTGTGTGTTTAGAGCGCTTGTGTGGGTTTATGCTGTATGTCCACAACCCGCTGAGATAAGTGAGAAGATAGATTTGAAGAAGTCTGTAGTGAGGGCAAAATAAGACACGGAAGCAGGGAGGCCATTGTTTATAAATTGCAAAGCTATAAGCCTTGTGGGTAAGTTTTTGAGTTGCAAACACAAACAAGTGCACAAAAGGCCACGCACGTGTCGGCAGAGGCAATAGACGTGTGTGTGCTTAATAATGTAACAGCTCCCCCCCTCTTTCCACTTTTGTGTTTCAGAGATTAGGCAAACTTCCAAAGAGCACAGTCACGACATAGACTGGTACGCATGAAGGGAGACACACACACACACACACACACACACACACACCTATCTCACATCACAAATACATATTTAATATCTGCAATGGCGTTAGTTGCTTGCAGAACTTTTAATGCTGTGACATGATGTTACAGAGTGTGACTTAGTGAACAGTCATTCTGTGGACGTGAAAAAAACAGAAAATCCAGTGAAACTAATGCATCTTGACAAATATTACTGATTTGTACATTAGCGTTTGCGTGTGGCGCTATATCAGGGCTGTAGTCAAGCAAAGAAAATCTTGGTCGACTGAAATTACTCTTTAAACTGTCGCTTTGTCGCAGGGAAAAAAATCTGCACGTTATCTCTAGATTAACTAAATCTGCCACAGTGAGTGCACTCCACCTGCTAATATTATCAATCTGAACACATTACAAATCACATAAAAAGCTAGTATTTGTGGTATATTAAATCAACTTTAACTTAGTTATTTTATTCTGAAATGAGCGAACCAGCAACTTTAACATTTGAAGAGGAACATAGTGCCGACAGGTTAACCTACCAATTTTAGATGATATGACATGTTGCTCATTGAGCGGTAAAATGCATTTTTTTTGTGTGCAAATTTTAAGCTTGATTGTTTGACCATTGGGCTGCACGGTGGCTCGGTTGGTAGCACAGTCGCCTCACAGCTAGAAGATCCCCGGTTAGGATGCCTGGGATCTTTTTGTGTATAGTTTGCGTGTTCTCCCTGTGCAGCATGGGTTTTCACCGGGTTCTCTGGCTTCCTCCCACAGTCCACAAAACATGCTGAGGTTAACTGATTATTCTAAATTGTCCGTACGTGTGAATGTGGGTGTGCTTGCTTTGTTGTCTGTCTGTATGTGTAGCCCTGTGATAGCCTGGCGACCTGTCCAGGGTGGCTGGGATAGGCTCCAGCCCCCCCGCAACCCTACAGAGGATCAAGCGGTGTATAGATGATGGATAGATGGATAGATGGATGGATGGACGGATGTTTGACCATTCTGTTTTAAAAACAAAAATGCATCCATATGGACATCTTCTATGATATTGTGTCAGTTTGGGAAATTTCAAAGTTGTGAAAATACAGGGGTGTTCACAGGTAGTCTAATCCCCAAAAAATCTTGACCAAATCAAAGTGAAATTAATGCTACTGATTAAATATTCCCTATAATAAACACCAATGGATTAATTCATTTTCTAATCTGTGTTCTATCAGCTGCAGTACCAGCAGTGTAAACGCATTTGGCAGCAAATCAGGACCAAACATGGCAACCCGATGCATACAGTTTGCAATACTGTAACTGCACGGCTTCATTCAGTGGGATTACTGACATAGAGATAGACAGGTTTACAGATAAAACATATTCCCTCAGCTGAGAATCAGTATCGCTCATGAAGAGTTGTCAGGAAATATTTTGGTTAAAGGGAGATGCTTCTTACAGCCGATAAGCGGCTGTGGCTCAGGTAGTAGAGCGGATCCCTGGCCCCTCCGCATGCCGAAGTGTCCTTGGGCAAGACACTGAACCCCAAGTTGCTCCAAATGGCAGGCAGGCACTTGCATGGAAGTCTGTCGCCATTGGTGTGTGAATGTGTGAATGAGAAATGCATTGTAAAGCGCTTTGAGTACTACTAAGGTAGAAAGGCACTATATAAGTGCAGACCATTTGCCATTTACCAATTCATATCGGAAACTGCTCCGGGCCAGGTTAGCTCCACAGCATCAGTTACCATGGTGATCTAGCCAGGTTAAAAGAGAGCCCCCTTAGTGACACTGAAACTCTGACTTTAAACTCAACATACCTCGCTAAGCCACTAATCTCGCTCCGTAGTGGTTCAAAATAGGTAAACACCTACTTCACCGTGTTGTGTCTGTCTGTCTGTCAGATTTTGCAACACAAAAGTTTGTCTGCCTTTGGGTAATGTGGATTTTTACTGGCTTTGGTTTTGCCTTAGTTTTGCTTTGTAAGGCTTTGTCTCATATATTAGATTGACTCAACAGTTTTCTTTTGATAATGATGTTCTTTGTTTGAGCAGTACTTGTGATTATTCCCCCTCTAGTGGTTCCTGACGCAGGTTGTAGCAGTCAGAGCACTGGGGCACAATATTACACACCTGTTTGCAGTGTCCTCTAATTGCTATGAGTTCAGTTCTAGTGGTGTTTAAGTTGTGACTCTCCTGGAACACTCTTAGGTAATTAGCTGCCTCCCCACTTCTGGCTTTTGCCTCCTTTTCCCCTCCCTTTGCTAATTTTATTGTGCTGGAAGTGTTTTCTTAAAAGAATTGCATTGTTAAACAGAATTAAATTATTGTAATACATTTTTTGGTGTATTTTCATAAAGATTCAATTTATTCTTTTGCATTTTTTAAGCAACTCTCTCTGCAGGCGCTTCCAGCATTCAATCGATTATTCAATAAATGTACTTTTTTCTGTTTTATACCACGTCTCTGTCTTGTTTTAGTTAACAAACTTGCATGACCTGTTTATGACCAAGATGGTAGTCCAGGTTTATATGATAATTCCTGCGGTGAGACTCCCCAGGTGGCCTTGTCCGGTTTGCTAGACTCTGGTTCTCTACCCCTTCCTTCGACCCTGCCACACTTCCTTACCTTTATGTGTCTTGATTATTTTTTCTTGCAGGAATACTTTGAAATTTTGGAAACACACTTGTCAGTTGTGGAGAAACATCCTGGCTTTGGCTTTGATCTTTGATCCGTACAAGGAGGAGTCATGTGCTGGAAACATTTCTTGTCTGGGTGCAGTGACACGCTGGAGTTTTACCTGATTTTCTGGCAGCCTCACAGTGACAACAGGAATGCGGGAATTCTCTTCAAATGAACATGGTTTCCAAAATGCCAAACATTCCCCTTATTAAAGTAAGAGGATGTGCTGTTGTTGCAGCCATTTCTGGACAAGGGATGTTAAAATCTTGTTGAGCTGATGATGTTTAATGGCACTTGGGGGCTTGTGGGTAATGGTGTTCATTAAAAGCTGCTATTACATGTTGACAGGAAAAGAAGAAAGCTGGATATTTAGCCATTTAGCCAAATTTGAATTATGCTTCTGGAGCTTATGTTTATATTTTTTATTGCACACTGTAGGTAACTGAGAAGCTGTTGTAATGGTGTCAGGAACATTTAACCAGTTATATAACAAAGTTTTAGCAATGTCTTGACCCTTAAATCCATGCCTCCATCTACCTTGCTGTCTCTAATTTGGCAGTTAACATCTAAATAATAATTAAATTGTGCGATAAATGAGAGGGGAGCCTGTAGGTTTATATTGACCCATCACTCTCCAGTAATATCTACATTTGCTTGTATGAGTGTGTCTGTGCACATGTTTGAGATGCAAAGAGTCCAATCCTACGTTTCCTGAGGGCAGCACAGCGTATTATGGCATGCACATACATAAGGGGTCCTGCCAGGGCAGTTTATTTGCTTGTAATGTGTTGCATTCGGTCTCTTTGGCAGACCCAAGGCTCCGGTGTGAATGACTGCATTCATTTCTTGTATTCCCTGTTTAGGCAACTCAGGTTCAAGTTATTACAGCACAGAACAACAGCAGCAGAGCGCCTCGTCTTGTTTATTGCTGCTGCTGTATAAATTTCTGGTAACTATGTTGTGGTGATAATTTCACTCAGTGAAGGTTTAAACGCTCCTTTGTGGGTTCAGAAACTTTCAAGGGCCCCTCAACCCATTTAAACTCCATAATACTACAGCAAAACTGCTCTGTCACAAATTGCAACGTTTTTTCCTTAAATGCTGAAAACCATTCAGGATGTGATGATGGCAACATTATGTAAATAGCAAGCTGCACTTGTTGTGACAGGGATTAAGAGTGGAATCATATAAGCGTCTCAGTATTTTCTCTTCCAAAGAATTACACTGCTCTCTGAGGGTGCACAAGTTACTCTGAATCACTAGAAGCCTTCATTCATGAGATCTATGTAAAAAAGATCATACAAGTTATGTTTTGTAGTTAGTTTTGTCAAATATTTCATATCTTATTCTAAATTCCTCTCATCAAAACTGAGTAGAGTTTTTGAAGACAGGGCTCCGAAAGAAAACTCAACCTCTCTTGTTTGGATTCCTTCTGGGACAGGATCCAACTTGGGACCCACATCAGTAATTAAATGCTCCTGTGGGAAAATTAATCTGCGGAAGTGATCATATGACCCAAAGAGAGACAAAAAACCCTACCAGTATTACAGGAGGACAAATTACTTTGTTCATCAACTCCACTGTTTTTTGTTGTTGTTTCATTTTTGGTTTGGTTTTAAATCTAATGTGAAGCCATCAGGTTCTCCAGTGGTTAGTCCATCCTTACAATAAAGCAAAATCAGCACCCATATTTTTTGCAGTCTTGTTCTCTAAGCAGATACATTTGACATCATGTATTGTGCTTGGAAACCGAATTTTGATTTTGAACAGACCATAACAGCTCCGATATTAATTTTTTTCCAATGTCCTAACAGTAGTTTGACTTTCAAAGTAATATAACCATTTAAAGGAATGATGTTCCAGCAAGTACAAAATGTAAACCCCTGGGTCTGGAATCTGTCATTGTTAAACTTAATTTTCAAGGTGGAAATGCTCGGTGAGTGCTGACTAAGCATTTTCTGAGCATTTTGCTCATAAGACGTCTTCTAGCATATAAGAAACACCTTATGGATATGTTAGCAAGGTAAAAAAAACAACCTAGATTTTCACCAGAGAGGGTCTTTAACACATTTAGAAATGCAAGCTGGAGATTGTCACATAAATATATCTTACTACATGTACAGGTTATTGAACATCCTTTTGCTCTTCTAGCTCTTCTACTCAGTGATATGTCAGTAAATGGAACTTGTCTCAACCTGTAAAACTGGGGCTCAGGTGGTAGAAATAGTATAGCGGATTGTCCGCTAATCTGAGGATTGGCCTGGCTCTTCCTGTCCACATGACAAAGTGTCCTAGTGCAAGACCCTGAACCCCAGTTTGCTCCTGCTGGGCAGGCTAGCTCCTTGCATGGCAGCCTACAGTGATGTGTGAGTGTGTGCGAAAATGGATGAGTGAGAGGTAAAAATTGTAAAGCGGTTTGTCCTGCTAAGGTATAAAAGCGATATACATTGTAAGTGTAGTCCATTTACCATGCTAGGTGGTGATGGTTTCATGGTACTTTGTAAAGATCATCTTCATCTTCCTTCTTCTCTCCAGTCGGATGCTTATTGATTCTTCAGATCTTCCTTGAAATTAAAATCCTACCAGGAACTCCTCCAGTGATCGATCATCTTCTGCGAGAGCACAGGGCTGCTGTGGGTGGACAGATGGGGGATTTAGAGTTTATGTTATTGGGCAACTTCACAATTAAATGCACTTACACACTCAGTGTACACACACACACACACACACACACACACACACACACACACACACACACACACACACACACACACACACACACACACACACATACACATACATGATCAGTTTGATTAATGGGTGTGATTTGATCTCCCTGTGGATAAATGCGATGATATCTCACACCAGGAGATGGTCAATTTATCCTTCCGAGCAGTGATTATTCTCTCTCAGAAACGCTGGGTTATTATATTGGTCAAATTGTGTACAAGGTGACATTGACAGAGAGCCGAGACAGTTGGGTTTTTATTGATTTGGTTGTTTAATTGGACTCACACACAGCAGTCTTTTTGTATTTTATCTCTTCTATTCTTTTTCATCACAGGGTAGAAAAAAATAGCAAAAACTAAGCCAAAATAAACTGAAAGTAATAAGCACTATTTTCTGCCCCACCTTACTGCTAAGTTTTAAATGTAAGAGGCTCAATTCCACAGCTTTGTCCCTGGCTATTGACCAGCATTACTTTACCTGTAGCAGACCAAAAAAACAACAAACAGTTTTGTGCTAAGGAGGGGATTTTGTGGAGGAGAGAAAAAGCAATCAGTGGTCAGACAAGAGCAGGTGGCGGGAGGCGGTGGTGGGGGGCCGAGGGTTGCCTCAAGGAGTCTGGGAGAAAGGCAGGGGGAAGTGATACAGATAGAGAGAAGATGTTTAATTTGGCACAGTGTTCCTCGGAGACACTTAATCTCCTTCAATCCTTGTGGAAGGTGAAAGCGGGGTGGCAGAAGGTGTGAGGGGTTTCTTGGCCAGGTGGAGAAGCCACAAATCTCCCACAAATGGCCACTGAAATCCTGGTGTGTGCTTGCTGCTGACTGACCGATTGCACATCCAGTGAATGACACTCACACATAGATCATTATTACTGCATAATTTCAACACCGTATTCGCTTTTATAAACATATGAAAATGCAATTCTATGCTACATTAAAGTCCAGCAATTTAGTTGAATCCTCTACAAGAGCAACGTGAAAGAACATCGAGGAAGATCTATTGAGCTGTAGTCAAGGCCCATCAGTCAAGACATTTATTTTGGAAATGATTTTAATTACAATTAACACCCAATTAACAGTTAATAGCCCACTTAAATGTCTCTGGTCATTTGGAAGGCAACTTAACAGTGATGAATGAAGTGGTGATTTTCCTCGTAATGACTGGATTATCACTGGTTATGCTAATCAGTGGGCAGGTGTTAGAGGACACGCGAGGAGAAAAGTGAAAGTAGGAGGACGGGAACAAGAACTGCTCATCAGTATATCAGTAATATTGTGAGAAGAAGAAGGTACAGTACATGCAGAGCACATTATGTTACTTCGCCACAAAGAAATCACAGCACATGTCACGGAGGAAGAAAATTTGCATAATTACTTAGTATAGGTGGAGATATGGTGAGACGAGCCTGCCGAGTGAAATGACTCGGAACGAAAACGCTTGAAGAAATGTGAGATTCAAAGCAACTAATGTGGTTACACAGCAATGGGGTTTAAAGGGTTAAGGGGCAGTCAAGTTGAAAAGCTTCTGTAGCGTGAATGAGGTTAAGAGGGCTGTGGATGGACTGAAACTGATGTGCCAGGGAGCTATAATGTTGAATTTTCACTATGTTGAAGTATACAGGTTCTGTGCTACATAGACAGCAATGGTGATCTGTGCAAACATTAAAGAAGAGTTTTAAGACATTTTTTATTTGGCCTAAACTGCAATAAGGTGGCATTTTGTTTTCATCCCTCCCTTGCAAGATTTATAAGTGACTCACTGATAAAAGAGGCACATAAAGTCCTTATCTAGTTATAGATAGAAGAGTGTAGAGTCTATATTAACAATATATCAACACTTCTGGACCGCTCTGACAGCACAGTACAGCAGGGCTGGAAACAGTTGATGTGTGAGAAGATGGTAAGAATAGGATGATGGATGATAATGACGAACTCCATCATAGCTAAAGCAAAAACTACAGCCCTCTACAGGCACCCATAACACAAAAAACATACTGTTGTCCTTTCAGTATAAGCCATGTGAGTACCTGGAGGGTCTAGGTTGCTTGAGGGATTGGCGTCAGGCTGTTTGTACAGTGCATTACACACACAACACAACAAATTTGATTATAATTTGCCACATTTTGCTGCATTTATGTCTAAAAAGTAATGCATGAACTGCAAATTAGGACAAACAACACCAAGAGCCTACTTTCATTCCTTGATGACCTCCATAAAAAACCTGTGCCAGATGAAGAAAGAGGACAGGTGAAGCAGAATACAGAATGTGTGGCAATTTTGTGGGACGATGTGGCATTTTAACACAGCATAGTTTACAGTAGGATGGACCCACTTTTCCTTTCACCTTGCTCTCCATTCTGCAGCACCAGAGATGAATTATTTAAATCATGGAGGTGTAAAGTTTACGACCAGCCACATGATCAGATATTTCTCTTGGATGGACAAAATCTGAACAAAAAGGTGCTTTCCCATGTGCATTACAAGAGGGGACACATTGTGACCAAATGCAGAAGACATGATTGACTAGACCTGTGTGTAGAGTAAATATGTATGTTTTGCATTGAATTGCCAGGGTTACTTTAGTTTGTGCACATTTTATTATGTATAAATTAATTGAATTATTATTGAATTATATGCAAAACATGGCAAAAATCAACCTAACTGAACAGTTGCAATGAAATATTTACCTTATGTGTTTAAGGTCTAGTCTGTCCAGCACATCCCACAGATGCTCGACTGGATTGAGATCTGGGAAATTTGGAGGTCAAGTCAACACCTTCAGCTCTTTGTCATTTTCCTCAAACCTTTTATGAACAGGTTTTTTTAAGTGTGACAGGTAACATCATCCTACTTAAAGTGACCACTGCCATCAGGGAATACTGCTGCCATTAAAGGGTGTACATGGTGTGATGTTTAGTAGGTGGTACGTGTCAAATTAACATCCACATGAATGCCAGGACCCAAGGGTTCTCAGCAGAACATTGCCTGGAGCATCACACTGCCTCCGCTGGCCTGCCTTCCTCCCACAGTGCATCCTTCTGCTACGTATGTCTTCCCCAAGGTAAGGAATGCACAACCATGTGCCCATTGTAGGAACTTTTAGGGGTGAACAGGGGTCAAATAGGTTCTGACACCTTTGAATCACAGCTGTCATAAAGGTTTTCAGCAGTTTTGTGCTGCAGGAGTTCTTCGGTGGAATTGGACCACACGCGGTTTTGGTAGGTACAAACTAATGCATACAGAGCATCTCAAAAGACCTGTTGTTGTGGAGATGCTCTCACAAAGACTCCTGGCCATCACACACTGCCTATTTTTCCTGCTTCCAACACATTATCTTCAAGAACTGACTCTTGCTCACTTGCTGCCTGATATTTCCCACCCCTCGACATGTGCCACTGTTACAAGATAATAAATGTTATTACTTCACCTGACCAAGTTTGGAAGTTGTGGCTGATCTGTATGTATACCCAATGTGTGTATGTGTGTATGTGTGTGTGTGTTCCATGCCTAATTACCAACCCAGCATGTCTACACAGGTGCTCTTGGGATCCCCTTTTCAGTAAAGCTAAGGGGAAGAACTCATTTACTCCAGGGTGCTTGCACACAAGCACACACCCACGCGCACGCAACACACACACACCCACACACACACACATGCACGCACCCACCCACACACACACACACACACACACACCCATCCACACACACACACACACACACACACACACACACACACACACACACACACACACACACACACACACACACACACACACACACATATAGTCTCACTTTGATCTGAACATGTG